>JACBKR010000301.1:0-54987 GCA_014218235.1 Colocasia esculenta
ATTAAATAACAGCAGTTTATATCTTCTACTACGATGGAAGTGCGGAAGCGAAGCTACAACTAGCACGGTACGGGAACACAACACGGTCGGAAACTCCGTACGACTGCTCGTCGTGACCACCACAAGGCTAGCCAACATAGACAGAGGGGACTCTGCCTGGACAAGGAACACTAGCTACGGAAAGCACTACCACTAGTCAAAGGTCAGGCGCGCCTGACATCTTACCCTGACCAGGTTCTGACCTCACGTCTTGTCAGAGCGAGGTAGGACACAAAGTACCACAAAAAGTAATCGACGTAGTCTGGTGGACTATAGTCCACGCCTGACCCTCCCAAGCGTTCCGAGGCCGCAAGGAGCGAGGCAGTGAGAAATAGGACTGACTGGCCTGCGCTGGGTAGAAACTCCTAATTGTCCTCGGCGTCCCAGACAAAACCACGAGAGCTCTACAAGTGACTCAACGCCACTGTCCTAACCACCGTTTTCCCCTCAGCTCCAAAGTCCGCCTGCTGGGCTGCCAACTCGAGCACACTCGTAGCCCGGAGTACTCCCTCAACAGGCTCCCGGGACGGGGTCCTAGGCTACGAACAACATCTCACATGGGACAAGCCCTCAGAGCACGCATCGAGCAAAAGACTAGTGTAGGACCATACTAGGAAACTAGCACAGGGCCACGAGTACAGTAAAAGAAGCGGAAATGGCGAAGACCAAACAGTGTCTCTTGGCTGTAGTCGCGATGCATCGGGCCATCGCGACCTCATCGCGACACCCTACATGTCGCGACACTGTCCCGACGGCCATCGCCGTCGCGACCAGGCGCGACACTCTAAGAGCGCCGCGATCATGTCGCGACCGGCCTAGCCGTCGCGACAAGATAGCGACCTCTATAGTGGTCGCGTCTCAGCAGAGGGGGGTTCCGGAACGCTCCTTCCGGAGACCGCCCCAAAAAACACAAAACAAGCATTCCACAGGGGTAGGGAGCATGTGAACATGTATTGAAAGCTGTAAATCATACAAAACACCCATAGAAACCCACATGGATTTAACAAGAATCTACGCTCGAAGGGGAAAAACTCACTCAACCACGAGCATGGATCCCACTCTCCCACAACACAAACCATGAGGAAACACCATCTCTAAGGGGATGGGAGCATGCTTAGGGCGAGAGGATCAAGGGTCCCTACCTCTATGCGAAGAGCAAATCCGTGGGGGCCTTCTCGTAGGAATGGCCGCCTCCTCTCGCTTCAAACGACATGACCACGTCCCCTGCACGAACGGGACGACACCTCCTCAGCATGAACGTCTCGAGCTCGAAGGAAACACCAACAAAACGCAAGGGGAGCTCGGAGGGAAAGAGCGGGAAAGAAGAAGGAGAGGAAGGGGTGAGGGGGAGGGAATAGGGCGCGGCGTTCGATTTTAAACTGACGGGCCCCAGAACGTGATCGGCCGACCCGGTGCGACCAACTAACTGTGCAACACCCATAGGCGATGTGACCATGTCGCGACGGCCGCCCCAGGCGCGACCCCAAAAAGGCTGTCTGTAACGACCCCGAATCACAGTACCAATAACCCGAATTCTGACCGCTAACCCACGAGACAAGCTCGGAAGGGTAGGAAGTGAAGTCCGAGGAGACTATATGTAAGAAGATACACACATGTAAGCTGTAAAATTTCCTATATGAACATATCATATACAACCTCAGAGTCTGAGCAAAGTACAGAGTACAGAAGTACAACAAAAAGTACTACTCACTGCAGCTAGGGAGCACCAACACCGGAGTGGCTAGACTCGCCTGGAAGGGAGTCGACGAAGACCCACCTGAAAGGGAAGGGAGTGAGTTCTCAAGAAAAGAGACCCAGTAGGGAAAAGTAACTGCACCGGCAACTAAACTAAAGTGCGGAAAGTAAAACTGAAAGTAAGTACACATCGACCACAACACAAAACTGTAAACCACGCGGCTCAGTAAAACACACTCACACACACGCAAGTAGGACTCAGCTAGGGTCTGTGGCTCGGTGTCCCATCACCACAGAGGCTCTCAACCCCAGCCACGTGTGCACACTACAGACGCTCTCTCTCGCGTCTGGTCCACGACCGGTTTTCCCCTACGCTTGACCCTAGCGGTAGAGAAGGGGCTCCACGGAGACCGGCTCAAAACCACCACAAGGAGTACGCACAGGACAGAGTCGCACTCAGCGTCCTGGCTCACTAGCGGAGGACAACCACATGCTAGTCGTCTAGACGGAGTCGCACCCACGCCTAGGTAACACAACAGAAACGGGTACACGGTAACGCAACGCGCGTACAACAGACGGAACACACTCAACGTCTGAAACCCCGTACAGTAGTAGTAAACACCTCGAGTCACAATCAACTACTCAATGCACAGGTGGAGTCACACTCAAGCCTGGCCCACTTGTGCTATTAGGGCGGACATCACATGTCATTCGCCTCTAAACACACAACTCAAGTCTGCTGGGAGACAGGAAGATTAACGGCCACATCGATTGCCGCCAATATGAGGTAAACGGCACTCACCATGTCGTTTATCGATTAAACGGCAATCGACCTTGTCGTTTAAATCACCCCTGAAGATCTTAACGTCAACAGATGGGGACGTTGATATCTCAGTCCCCAAACCCAGAACTGAACCGAATCAGTTCAAATGGGTAGCAAAACTCAACAGAAATTCGACTGATGGAGGGGACACTTCCTCCATCATTCACACTACCAGAACATCAAATTAAACATTCTAACACCTAGATTGTCCAATTCACCTCCATTCTGGCATAATATAACCCAAACCCTAAACCATGATTTACACACCAATTCACTTAATTGGGCATGCTGGTTGCTGGGGAAGGTTATAGGGGTTAAGTCCCTACCTCAGAAAGCCTAAGAATCCCAAACAGCCACTAATCGCGCCGGATTCCCCGAAGACTCCGCGCGAATCACACCAAAATCTCACGTTCCGCCCGATCAAGCAACGCCACACGATCCAGGGGCTTCCCATGAGCTCAAATCACCCAACAGAAGCTGTGGAAATCAAGAAAAGCAAAGGTGGAGGGAAGGAGAGGAAAGGAGAAAGATGGGTTCTGCTCTCGGGCTGCCCTATTTCAACAGGCTGACCAGTCGACGTCAACATCACTGGTCGCCTACTGAACCGCCACAGACTGATGTCCAGATCCATGTCGTTGAGTTCAACATCAGACGTCCACATCGCTAGACACTGACTCTGACTCAACGGCAAGCCCTGGCCGTCAACCCAAGTCAAGACAATGGTCTTGTCGTCGACCACACAGAACCACTAACAGACCAATAAGGATCCACTAAAGACCCGAGACCTTACAGCCTCCCCTTTCAGGAATTTTGCCCTCAAAATTCAAACAACGCAAGGAAAGAAGACTCACCAAAGAGGTATGGAAACTGCTCGCGCATTTCGTCCTCCCGCTCCCATGTCGACTCACCACCGGAGTGCCGCTGCCACGCAACACGAACTAAAGGGTTGCTTTGTTCCTCAACCTCTGAACTCGGCGATCCTCAATGTGCAACGGAAAACTCTGGTACAGTCAACACTGGAGTCACCTCAGACCACTCTGCACTCTGCAGAACGTAAGACTCGTCAGAAAGGTACCTCCGAAGCATCGACACGTGGAACACGTCGTGCACTGCTGCTAACTCTGACGGAAGCTCAAGTCTATACGCCAAACCTCTGACACGCTCAGAAATGGTAAAAGGCCAATAAAGCGAGGACTCAACTTTCACGCTTACCGAACCTCACCACTCCTTCATAGGAGACACACGAACAAACACCTGGTCTCCTATCTGAAACTCGAGCGGTCGCCTGCGCTGATGCATAACTCCTCTGCCGACTCTGAGCTGACTGAAGCCTCTGTCTCACAATCTCAACTACCTCAACTGACTGCTGAACCAACTCCGGCCCCGTGACAACTCGCTCTCCAACCTCGAACCAGTCAAGAGGAGTGCGACACGGTCGTCCGTACAAAGCCTCATATGGTGCCAAACCGATACTGGAGTGATAACTATTATTATATGCGAACTCGACCAACGGCAAGTGAGCATCCTGACCCCTGCACTCCAGAAACAGCTAAAGCATATCCTCCAAAGTCTGGATAGTCCGCTCGACTGACCGTCTGACTGAGGGTGGTAGGCGAAACTAAAAAGACCAACTCTGTTACCAAAGCTCTCTGGAAATGCGCCAGAACCCAGAAGTGAAGCGAGGATCCTCCTGTCTGACACATAGAGATAGGCACTCCATGCAAAGGAACACAATCCGCTCTCGTCAAACAAGCGGGCCAACTACTCACACCCAAAACTTAGTCCTGACATGCAAGTGTTGGGTGAATGTCTAATCATATCATTCCTCCTATTTTGATGATGACAAGAAGTGTTCTTAAAGCAATTTAATTGGAACATGTCAAAAGCATCATACCTGAAAGTCATGCTCAAAAAGCATTTTTCAAACCACATTTATCATTTATGGATGATAAATCATTTAACTAATGATATATGTGTTTATTTTTCAGGTACAAACTTTTTATGCAAAAGAAGTGTCGACACACCCATCAATGGTGTCGACACATCAACACAGACTCAAAGAGAAATTGTGCAAAAATGTCAAGAGTGTGTCGACACGAGTGGCAGTTTTCAGAGATCAAGGGTACCCAGGTCGACACACTCCCAGAGCAGGTCGACACTAGACCCAGTTCCCAGAACAGCCAGTTTGAGGAATTGGGACAGCAGGTCGACACACTCCCAGAGCAGGTCGACACTAGACCCAGTTCCCAGAACAGCCAGTTTGAGGAATTGGGACAGCAGGTCGACACACTCAAGAGCAGGTCGACACGGGACCTTCCTCCCAGAACAGGTTTTTCTATCTTTGGGACAGTGTGTCGACACAACCACCAGGGCAGGTCGACACACTACGGAAACTTTTCATCTAAAAGTTGATGGCTGCCACGTGTCCTTCTAGGGCGATCAGAATCTTCCTAGGAAAGCGTGCCCTTGTACCCCAAAAGGGTATCTTTGGAATCCTAAGGGTATAAAAGGTTCTTTTCGGCCTGTTTTCAAGAGTGAGAAGAAACAACTCTCTCAGAGCCTCCAAGAAGCTCCTGGCGGCCAGAAGAGCTCGTGTCTCCTCCTCTGCTCTCCAATTGCTTCCAGAAGACTAATTCCCACCCATTCAAGGTGTGGGAATTGGAATTTGATTCCTTTAGATTCCTTCGAAGCATCTCAAGGAAGCAGATCAAGTAGAAGCCACGTTGGAGAAGATTCAAGGAAGATCCAACCTCTCAGATTGCAGAGCATCGTCTTGGACTTCATGTTTACAAGCTTCTTCCCAATTCAAGCTCTACAAGGGAGTACACTGAAGAACGAAGTCATTCAATACATTTACTACTTCTGTTCTTCTGAGATATCTCTTGAGATTATGCAAGTCTTCTGCATAACTCTATTAGTGTTCTCAAATTTCGACTAGATCTGTTGCTAGAGATCTTGTCTTAAGTTGGTGTCTAGCAAGTCTATGTGTGAGCCTTGTGCTCAGGTTGTTGTGAGCCGTTGTGCTCAGTGTTGAGTTGTCAAACTCAAGTGTGGGTTGAGCAGTCTTGCTCAGTTGTTCTAGAGTAGTCTTGCTCTAGAAGTGTGTGAGTTGTAAGCTCTTCAGTGTTGGAGTTGTCAGGCTCCAGTGGGTGTGTTACCCAGTTGTGTTAGTGAATCCTCACGGGTTGTGAGGGGTGGATGTAGGAATCACATGGGTGATTTCCGAACCACCTAAAAAATCCTTGTGCATTTGTTTTCTGTGGTTTGACTGATTCATCCGCTAGATGCTTGCATAGGATTGTTTTAATTCACTTAATCAACTTGATTCACATCTAAGTTTTTCAACTCACTCCAATCTAATCAGATCAGTAGCTTTTCACTGATAACATTGCCTCTGATTCTAAATAGTTTTAAAAATATTAAGCTTCCGCAAAAGTGGCTAAGATCTATTCATCCCCCCCCTTCTAGATCTTTTCCACACATTTATTTCGATCCTTCAATTGGTATCAGAGCGGTTTACATCGATCTGATTTGAACTGAGCAGCTTTTGTCTGAGTATTGAGTGTTTGTTTGTCTGTTTGTCTGGTTGTTTGTTTGCTTGCTTGCTCAACTACTTCTCTTGCATTTACTTAAGTGTCATGGACTCAAAGGGTTTCATAGCTGAGGGCCATTCCATAAATAGGCCACCATTCTTTAATGGTTTGGACTATTCTTATTGGAAGAACAGAATGCAAGTATTCTTAAGGGCCCAGAACTATGAGATCTGGAAAGTAGTTGAGGCTGGTCCCTATGAAAACCAGGGTGAGGAAGAAACCTGGACGAGGGAACAAATAGGAGAGCTACATTGAATTACAGTGCCATGAACATGATTCAATGTGCTGTCCATCCCAAGGAGTATTCGAGAATCTCTATGTGTAAATCTGCCAAAGAGATGTGGGATAAACTCGAACTACTCTATGAGGGAACATCTCAGGTCAAGGAGACCAAGGCAAATATCTTAGTTTCAGAATATGAACTTTTCATGATGAAATCTAATGAATCTATTTCTGAAATGTTTGCCAGATTTATGGTGATTGTCAATGGACTCAAGGCTTTGGGTAAGGAGTATACTGATGCAGATTTGGTAAGAAAAATTTTGCGTTCACTTTCTTCAATTTGGCATACCAAGGCCACTGTTATTGAAGATTCAAAAGATTTATCCAAAATGTCTTTGGATGAATTGATTGGATCTTTAATGACGTATGAAATAAACTTAAGAAGAAATGAAGATCTTATCATTAAGACCAAGCCTATGGCACTCAAAGCCTCTTCAAGCAACAAAGATAAAAATCAGGATAAAACAAGTTCTGAAGAATCTGAGTCAAATGAGGATGAGATTGCCCTCATGACCAGACAATTCAGGAATTCTTGAAATATAGGAAAGGGAAAATGACTGGGAAAAAGAAATTTTCCCAGGTAAGAAGAATATTTCCTCTTCCAATTTCAATAAGAATCATAAACCTGATGAGAATGTTATCTGTTACAGGTGCAACAAGCCAGGACACATGAAGGGAGAGTGTCCTGAGAACAAAAAGGAAAAGCACAAAAGATTCCAGAAATACAAGAAGCCCAAGGCCATGGTAGCCACTTGGTCTGATGAAGACACAAGTGAGGAAGAAGAAGAGAAGAAGTCCTCAAGCTCAGAGAGTGAGGAAGTTTGCTTCATGGCCAACAGCACAGATGGAAAGGTAAATACTTCCTTTGAAGATTATAGTGTTGAAGATTGGCAGGATGTGTATGCTGTGAATTGGTAGAAAGATACTCTGAAATGAGAAAAGAAAACAAACACATCAAAAAGAAAATTGAAAATCTTTACCATAACCAATCTTCAAACAATAGAACCTGTGAACTGGAATCTGAAGTAACAGAATTGCTTGAAGAAAAAGAAAATTTACTGAACCAAATTGATGATTTAAGCTTGCCTCTCAGAAGGCCTCCAAGACTTCAGAAATTTAAATGAAAAGCTGGAAATTGAAAAACAAGAAAAACAACAGAAAATTGAAGAAATTGAAATTCTTAAAAACCAGCTAAAGGAAAAGGAGGAGGTTATCCAAACCTTCACAAAAGGCCAAGATAACCTAGAGGCATTGCTAGGATCCAACAAGACAACCACATCTCATGGATTGGGATTCAACAAAAAGAAATCAACAAAAGATAAATCTGGTGAGAAAAAGGGAAAAGCACCATTAATCAACTTTGTTAAAGGTCCCAATCTGGAAACACAAAATCCAACAACAGCAAACAAAACCCCAAACAAAAACCCAAACAAAACTCAAAACAAATCAAAAATTCAAAAACAAAAGAAGACTGTCAGGTCGACACAGTCCCCTGACAGGTCGACCTGTTCAACACCAAAAACCATAATCAACTCAACTAAAAATTCAAATAAAAATCTGAGAAATAAGAAAAAGGGAAAAGAAATGATCCATGAAAAACCTTGGACCTCCAAGACAGCTCCTCAAGAAAATTGGATTAATCCTTGGAACCAATGGTATGAAAATCCCTGTTGGTATTATCCTCAATACCCTTATCCAAATTTCTGGATGTACCAACACAATCCATGGATTCCACCTCCTTCTATGAACTCAAATTTTCAAATGAAAAACTCCCCTCCTACCAAAAACAAAGATCTTGGTGCTTTCATTCCTAAAAGAAAGAACAAACAGAAAAATGCTGAAAACACCAAAGTAACAAAACAAAAATCTAAAACAAATCAAATTTGGGTGAGAAAGGATTTGCTGTCTTGTTAAATCATTCTGATGGTCCCAACTCTGTTTGGGTACCAAAATCTTCTCTCCACTGATCTTGTTGCAGGGAAGTCGTGCACCCAACACAAATGTATGGTTTCTTGACAGTGGGTGTTCACGACATATGACTGGAGATAGAGCCAAATTCTCATTCCTGCTTGAAAAGGAGGGAGGGTCAGTCACCTTTGGAGGTAAAATAAAGGAAAGATCATTGGATCTGGTAAGGTTGGTCAAACTTCTTCAAACTCTGTAGATAATGTCTTGTTAGTTGATGGACTTGATTATAATTTGCTCAGTATCAGCCAACTATGTGACAAAGGTCACAAAGTTGTGTTTGAATCTGATTTTTGCAAGATAATAGATTCATCAACTGATAAAATCAAATTCTTTGGAAAAAGAGAAAACAATGTCTACATGATCAACCTTAATAAAAACTTTTCTGAAAATCTTGTTTTGTTGCAAATAAAGATGAAATTGCATGGACTTGGCACAAAAGACTTGGCCATGCAAGCTTCAGAACAATGAATAAGTTGTTAAGATTGAATTTGGTTAAAGGTCTTCCTGAATCCTTTTCTAGTGTTGAAGGTCAAATTTGTGGGATCTGTGCTAAAGGAAAACAAACTAGAAAATCCTTTAAAGTCTTCAATGATGTACTCACATCTAAGCCACTAGAACTTCTTCACATGGACCTCTTTGGGCCAACAAGAGTTCTAAGCTTGAGTGGCAAAAGATATGGATTTGTAATCATTGATGACTTTACTAGATTTACCTGGGTTATTTTCTATCTCACAAAAGTGATGCATGCCTTGAATTCAGGAACTTTTGTACCACTGTCTTAACCACTTATCCATATAAAATCAAAAACATCTTAACTGATCATGGGGGTGAATTTGAAAACACATCCTTTTCTGATTTTTGTGCTGAATTTCAGATATTCCACAAGTTTTCTTCACCAAGAACTCCAGAACAAAATGGAGTTGTGGAAAGAAAGAACAGAACTCTTGTGGAAATGGCTAGAACCATGCTTCTTGAGAGTAACTTGCCCAAATCCTTCTGGGCTGAAGCTGTGAACACAGCAAACCACATACTCAATAGAGCATTGGTCAGACCAAAAATCAAGAAAACCCCTATGAATTATTGAAAAACAAAAAGCCAACTGTTTCCTATTTAAAGTCTTTGGGTGCAAATGCTATGTACACAATAATAACAAAGAAAACCTTGACAAGTTTGATGCTAAGAGTCAGGAAGCTATCTTCCTTGGCTATTCTGAAGTGTCAAGGGCCTTCAAAGTGTACATAATGAAAACCAAATCTGTTGAAGAATCTCCACATGTTATTTTTGATGAAAATTCCTTTTCCACTAATGATTCTAAATCTTGCAGGGAAAAACAAGACAATGAAGAGGATGACCTCATTGTGGATTCTTCACCAACCGTTGAGGAGAGTAATAACATTGAAGAAAACCTGAACAACAACTCACAATCTCCAAATGGTTCAGGTAATACTGATTCAGAAGTGGGTACTTCTCAACAGGTAATTTCTGAACCCGATTTCTAAGAGATCACCCATTAGACAGTGTAGTTGGCAATCTAAATGATAGAGTTAGGACCAGATCATCCTTTTTGCAAAACATTGAAGAAGACTCACTAGCTCTAATTTCCCAAATTGAACCCAAGTCAATTGATGAAGCCTTATCCAGTTCTGATTGGATTAATTATGCATGATGAACTTCATCAATTTGAAAGAAATCAAGTGTGGGAATTAGTGCCTAGACCTAGTGACCAAACAGTGATTGGCACTAGATGGTTTTCAGAAATAAATTGAATGAAGCTGGTCAAGTAATAAGAAACAAAGCTAGGCTAGTTGCAAAGGGGTATAACCAAGAATTTGGAATTGACTTTGAAGAATCTTATGCCCCTGTAGCTAGACTAGAAGCTGTGAGAATTTTCCTTGCTTTTGCATCCTCCATGAAATTCAAAGTCTTTCAAATGGATGTTAAAAGTGCATTTCTAAATGGATATATAAAGGAAAATGTGTTTGTTGAACAACCTCCTGGATTTGATAATGAAAAATATCCTAACCATGTTTTCAAGCTTAATAAGGCACTCTATGGTCTTAAACAAGCTCCAAGAGCTTGGTATGATCGTTTGAGTTCCTTTTTACTTGAAAAAGGATATTCTAGAGGTAATGTTGATCAAACATTGTTCACAAAAACAGTAAAAAATCAAATAATTGTGGTCCAAATTTATGTTGATGACATAATTTTTGGCTCCACCAATAAAGGCCTTTGCACTGAATTTTCAAATCAAATGAAGAATGAATTTGAAATGAGCTTAATGGGAGATTTAACATTCTTTTGGGATTGCAGGTTAACCAAACAAACGAAAGGAATCTTCATCAGTCAAACCAATATGTCAAGGAGCTACTGAAAAGGTTTGACTATCAGAACCTTAAACATTCAAGTACACCCATTGCAATAAATGCTAAGCTAGAAGAAGACCCATCTGGTAAGTCAGTAGATCCAAAGACCTACAGAGGTATGATTGGCTCTCTGCTCTACCTTACTACTTCTAGACCTGACATTCAGTTTTGTGTGTGCTTATGTGCTAGATTCCAATCTAATCCTAAAGAAAGTCATATGCTTGCTGTGAAAAGAATTTTTAAATATCTTGTTGGAACATGTGACTTAGGAATTTGGTATCCTGCTGGTTGCAAGTTAGAATTGTTTGCCTACTGTGATGCTGATTATGCTGGGTGTAAGTTAGATAGAAAAAGCACAAGTGGCTTGTGTCTATTTCTAGGTGGGTGCCTTATCTCTTGGGCTTCTAAGAAGCAACATTCAGTGGCTCTGTCAACAGCAGAGGCTGAATATGTTGCAGCAGGTAGATGTGGAACTCAGATTCTCTGGGTGAAACATCAACTTCTTGATTATACCAAGATTTAGGGTGTGTACCCATCCTATGTGATAACACAAGTGCAATCAATCTTTCTAAAAACCCCATTCAGCATTCTAGAACAAAAAACACATTGAAATTAGGCATCATTTCTTGAGAGATGAGGTTGCAAAGAAATCTTTTGAACTCCATTTTATTGAAACTGAAAAACAAATTGCAGACATATTCACAAAACCCCTTCCTGAAAATAGATTCTCATCTTAAGGAGAGAACTTGGTCTTTGTAAATGTCCATTCTTCTGATCTCTCTTAAGGTTTGGGTTGAGTGCTATGCATTGTCTAAGGGGGAGTTCTTTGTATTTCATAACTCCTTGCTTCCTCAAGCTACATTGCTCATATCTCTCTCTTTTTCAATTCATTTCCCTTTTTACAATAAATTCTTCACTTCTGATTGTGTTGAAACTTCTTGTATATCAAATAGTGATTTGGAGAAGGACAGGTTATGCTTGTCTAGACACTTTCACTATGCGTGAGAACATATCTCCGCCAAGTACTAAGAAGTCAATATGCAATAGTTGAGGGGGAGCTTTTATTGTTCCAAGAGAAATTCTTTCTGATTTCAAAACTTGCACAGTTTTAACTTCCACTTTTTTGCTAATGAATTCTCCAACTCTTATTGTATTGAAATCTCTTGGTATATCAAATGGTGACTTGGAGAAGGACAAGTTATGCTTGTCTGGACACTTTCACTATGCGAGAGTATGTGTCTCCGCCAAGTACCAAGAAATGGATATACAGTTGTTGAGGGGGAGTCTTTGTTGACCAAGAAGAAAATTTCCTTCTGATTTCAAAACTGCATATCTTTATTATGATGACAAATGGTTGAAATCATCATCTCAGGGGGAGCTAGAAAATTCACAAGTCACCTTTTGCAAATTTCAAAACCTTCTTGCATTTCATCAATTCCTTGCATGATGTCCTCATTCTAAAGTCTAGAGTCTCAAAATGAACCTTGAGTGATACATTATTTTTTTTTACTAATCAACTTTCCACTATGTCTCTCAATCCACAGAAATTCAGATCTCTTCCTAAACTAAATAACAACTTGTGTATTGAACTTAAAACATTTCCTTGTTTGCAACTGATGACTGGATGTATTTGAATTCTATCTCACAAACTCTCCAAAATCTTAAAATTCCAACAGAGCAATGGCATTGTGCTGAGAAACTGCACACCTTCACAATGAATGAAGTGCTATGTATGTCATGAGGCATTATTGTTAACTCTGTTCAAAGGGGATCCAAATTGAAAATAACCTCAAATTTAAGCAATTATGTGCTATGCTTTTGATGATGACTGAGTAACTGGAAATATTGGCGTCTAAAAACGTATATTTTCATGTCAAAAGGTCATCTTACCCCTTTGAGACTTGACAATGACTAAATCTTGAGTATCCAGGGACTATGGTGTGTAAAAAGCACTAGTACTTGAGTGAAAGAGATTTACATCATTTGATAGTTTGTTAAAAGAACAAAAATATGAAAATTATTGGAGATTTGTTTAGAAAGAATCATCTTCCTCCTTCATCAAGTTGTTCTTTAAGTTTGTGTTTACTTTCAACACAACTGTGTTTAGTCTAGATGATATCTTTAATTCTTGAAAATTGAGAAACATGGTAGATTTTGGTTGATTGTTAGATACATTATATCTCTCAATTTATCATTTTGTTGATTCAAGTCTTGGAATGCTAATATCCTGTTGGAAATTGTGTGAAATACTTGAACTGTAATGAATTTTTGCAAAATACAACAAATGAATTTTTAGGCCTCTTAAAAATCCTTGAAATGATAATTCCTCTCATTATTTATCATTATAAAGATGTCCCCAATTTCTCAAAAATTCCTCTCAAAAATTCACATTTCTCTCAAAGGCTGTGTCGACACAATCCTCTCTCGTGTCGACACACAATCCCAGTCAGGTCGACACACCTTCCTCATGTGTCGACACTGCCTTCTTGCCAGAACCTTTTCAAACCTTTCGGGTTCACCTTAAACCCTTGTTGTTCCTGCGGGGCAGTGTACCACTGCATCCCTTTTTGGGCATCAGGTCGACCCGACGGCCAAACTCTCACCATTCCGGCAAGAAATTTTCACCATCTCTCTCTAATCTTCAATCACCTCTCCAATCTTCCATCTCCTCTCTGAAATTCCACTCCTTCCTTGCACCATGGTCCGCAAGTTGGGTCCCCGCCGTGGCGCAAGGTCTCAGGCTTCTTCAAGGCAGGTTCCGGCACAGGTTCCGTTGAACAGATGGAAAGAAGAACCAAGCGAAGAAATGATCCTGCAGAGCTTCCAGGATCCTCTTCTGCACCTCTCAGAGCTTCAAAGAGAGGTAGGACCTCCACTACTGGCAGAGGTAGACAAGTTTCAAACCTAGACAGACATTTCGGGGATTCCTCTGACCATCCTGAGGAATCATCTACTCCTCCTCTTCTGACTCTCAAGAGGAATTCCCTCAGAATCCGTGAGTGCTGCCAAGGATTTTGAAGCCAAGAATTCTAGACCTTACAGACACCAATTAGCAGACTCTCTCCCCGAAATTCAAACCTACTTTTCCTTCCAATCTTGGATACCCTTTATATCTGAATTTCAAGTCTGCTATCCAAGGTTAGTTAGAGAGTTCTACAAAACCTCACCTGCACAGAAGAAGTTTTAAATCCAAAGTCAAGGGGATAGAGATAGACATGCCAACTGACGTAGCAGCCTCCATTTTCAAAGTGCCAGATGAAGGGGCTGACTACCATGAATTTGAATTTGACTTACATGAAGCCTACTCAATCTTGACAGGCCATCCTGCAGATCCATCAGATCCCAAACAAACCTATGTGACAAGGTTTAATGCCAACTCATTTCCACCTGTCTTAGGGTAATTCACCACATCTTGACAACCATAGTTACCCCTCAAGGTGGTGGGAGGGATAGATTGACAGATATCCAGAGATTCATACTCTATTGCATGGTCAAAGATATCAAGGTCAACCTTCATGTGATTCTTTATCAAATCATTTCTGAAACTACAAGAGCAGACCTCAAGAACTCTTACCTTATGGAGCACATCTGACCTCAGTGTTCAAGCACTTTGGTGTGCCATTGGAAAATGAAAAATCCAATCCATTCCCAAGTCAAAATCTACACTTTCAAGAATATCCAGAAGTTTATGGGATTTAGATTGGAGGGAAATCAAATTAGAAGAGGACCAGCTGTGGTTGAGGCTCCTCCAGTTCAAGAGGAACAGCCTCAAGACCAAGGGAACAGCCCCAACCTCAGGAGGACCAGCCTCAGGCTCAAGGGGATCAGCCCCAAGCCAAGAGGAACAGCCTCCAGCTGAAGGGGACCAGCCCCTAAGTCAAGAGGATCAGCCTCCTATGCATGAGGATCAAGCTCCTAATGAAATGTCAGTCCTTTCATGATCCTCTCTCACCTCAGCTTCCTCATTTTCTCCACAACCCTCATTCCAACCATCCACATCTTCTGGTGGGCCTCCTGTTCCACCAGAATTGATATCTTTCCTCAATGACAAATTTGAATCCTTCAACTCCTCACTTCAATCCATGTCCACATCTTTTGAGCTACGGATTCAAAGACTGGAAAATACAGTTTCTGCCAAATTTATTGAACAGAAGCAGCTTCAGATTATGCAGCTCAAAGGTCAATAGGTTGATTGGCACATTGGCAGATGCCTCTCTACAGCTAAAAGAGCATCAAGACAAGTTGGAGATAGTTATGAAGGGAATATTGGCAAATTCCCAAGCAGATGTCTTCAACACCAACCAAACATTGCATGAGATTTCCAGCACCAGATTGTCATTTGCTCATTTTGTGGATGATTTGGAAAGTATGAGGAATTTCAATGAGCACATAGACAACAGCTCACAGATTGACCAAGGAGTTCAAAATCATGCAAAGACCTGGTTGGTCAGCTGGCTCATCAAGTTCTCAACTGCTTCAGATGAATTGAAAAGAACTCAGAGCACCTTGATAGAACATGCTGATAGAATGGAGCATTATCTTCACACTCGGCTGACAACTATCCATGAACAGATAAAGTCAAGCATGAAGTCAATGGACAAAAGATTGTCAGATATTGAGATGCTTCTAGCTCCAATTCCTCCTCCTCCTCCATCTTCTACCTAATGTACATCTTTTTTGATAATGTCAAAGGGGGAGAAGAATGAATGAAATGTAATGATTTTTGAATAAAATGAATGAAATGAAATGGTTGTTTGGCTTCAATACAAATTTTTGTCTTTGTGTGTGAATACTTGTTTGTTGTTGACTTGTGTGCACAAAACTTCTAATTTCAAGTAACATTGTATCTCACAAAAATATCATCAATTGTTACTGAACAATATCAAAAGGACATTGACAAGTATGAACAAAAAGGAAAACAAAAACTCAAACAATAAAATTGCTTAAAAAATCACACTTCATCAAAACCACATTCAAATATGGATTTAATGTTGCCATCATCAAAAAGGGGGAGATTGTTGGGTTGAATCTAATTCATATCATTTCCCTCTATTTTGATGATGACAAGAAGTGTTCTTAAAGCAATTCAATTGGAACATGTCAAAAGCATCATACCTGAAAGTCATGCTCAAAAAGCATTTTTCAAACCACATTTATCATTTATGGTAATGATAAATCATTTAACTAATGATATATGTGTTTATTTTTCAGGTACAAACTTTTTATGCAAAAGATGTGTCGACACACCCATCAATGGTGTCGACACATCAACACAGACTCAAAGAGAAATTGTGCAAAAATGTCAAGAGTGTGTCGACACATGTCAAGAGTGTGTCGACACGAGTGGCAGTTTTCCAGAGATCAAGGGTACCCAGGTCGACACACTCCCAGAGCAGGTCGACACTAGACCCAGTCCCAGAACAGCCAGTTGAGGAATGGGACAGCAGGTCGACACACTCCAGAGCAGGTCGACACTAGACCCAGTTCCCAGAACAGCCAGTTTGAGGAATTGGGACAGCAGGTCGACACACTCAAGAGCAGGTCGACACGGGACCTTCCTCCCAGAACAGGTTTTTCTATCTTTGGGACAGTGTGTCGACACAACCACCAGGGCAGGTCGACACACTACGGAAACTTTTCATCTTAAAAGTTGATGGCTGCCACGTGTCCTTCTAGGGCGATCAGAATCTTCCTAGGAAAGCGTGCCCTTGTACCCAAAAGGGTATCTTTGGAATCCTAAGGGTATAAAAGGTTCTTTTCGGCCTGTTTTCAAGAGTGAGAAGAAACAACTCTCTCAGAGCCTCCAAGAAGCTCCTGGCGGCCAGAAGAGCTCGTGTCTCCTCCTCTGCTCTCCAATTGCTTCCAGAAGACTAATTCCCACCATTCAAGGTGTGGGAATTGGAATTTGATCCTGTAGATTCCTTCGAAGCATCTCAAGGAAGCAGATCAAGTAGAAGCCATCGTTGGAGAAGAATTCAAGGAAGGTCCAACCTCCCAGATTGCAGAGCATCGTCTTGGACTTCATGTTTACAAGCTTCTTCCCAATCCAAGCTTCTACAAGGGAGTACACTTGAAGAACGAAGTCATTCAATACATTTTACTTTACTTCTGTTCTTCTGAGATATCTCTTGAGATTATGCAAGTGCTTCTGCATAACTCTCATTAGTGTTCTCAAATTTCGACTAGATCTGTTGCTAGGAGATCTTGTCTTAAGTTGGTGTCTAGCAAGTCTATGTGTGAGCCTTGTGCTCAGGTGTTGTGAGCCGTTGTGCTCAGTGTTGAGTTGTCAAACTCAAGTGTGGGTTGAGCAGTCTTGCTCAGTTGTTCTAGAGTAGTCTTGCTCTAGAAGTGGTGTGAGTTGTAAGCTCTTCAGTGTTGGAGTTGTCAGGCTCAGTGGGTGTGTTACCCAGTTGTGTTAGTGAATCCTCACGGGTTGTGAGGGGTGGATGTAGGAATCACATGGGTGATTTCCGAACCACCTAAAAAATCCTTGTGCATTTGTTTTCTGTGGTTTGATTGATTCATCTCTAGATGCTTGCATAGGATTGTTTTTAATTCACTCAATCAACTTGATTCACATCTAAGTTTTTCAACTCACTCAATCTAATCAGATCAGTAGCTTTTCACTGATAACATTGCCTCTGATTCTAAATAGTTTTAAAAATTACTTAAGCTCCGCAAAAGTGGCTAAGATCTATTCATCCCCCCCTTTTAGATCTTTTCCACACTTATTTCGATCCTTCAGCAAGAATCTGGCAGTCTTCGTCAATCTGTCCACAAGAACCCAAATGCTGTCAAAACCTCCAGCTGTCCTCGGCAAACCACAAACAAAGTCAGTCGTCACGTGGTCCCACTTCCACATCGGAATCTAACGGCTGCACAAGTCCTCTGGACGCTGATGTTCGGCCTTCACCTGCTGACAGGACCAAACACCTAGCAACAAAAGCCGCTATGTCTCTTTTCATCCCAGGCCACCAAAACTGACGTCTCACCTGTGATACATCCTGGTCGCCCTGGATGAATAGAGTACCTGGAACCATGTGCCTCCTGCAACAGACCTCTCCTGATAGACTCCTCAACAGGAACATAGAGTCTATCTCGGAACCTAACAGTCCGTCCTCGCAAAGCTCAACCTCTGGGAGAAGCAACACACTGTGCAACTCGGGATCTGCCTGCTGAGCCTCAGCAACCTGTCTCACAACTGCGGGAGCTGCTAACAAACTGCCCAACACATACTGACGACGACTAGACGAAACTTGAAAGACCCCTCTGTCGCAGACTGCCACAACTGCCACTCTCTAAGCATCAGATGACTCATCTGTGCTTTCCTACTCAAGGCATCTGCAACTACATTCGCCTTTCCAGGCTTATACTCAATGCTGAAATCATAGTCTTTCAGATATTCCATCCATCGACACTGCCTCATATTCAGATCCCTCTGAGAAAACACATATCTCAAACTCTGGTGGTCGGTACGGACTACAAAACTCACTCCGTACAGGTAAAGACTCCAAATCCGCAAAGCAAACACCACAGCTGCAAGCTCAAGGTCGTGGGTCGGGTAACTCTCCTCGTGGGGCTTAAGCTGGCGAGACGCATAAGCCACCACTCGGCCTTACTGCATCAAGACCGCACCCAAACCAACACTTGAAGCATCTGTGCAAACCTCAAAACCCTCCTCACCTGAAGGTAAGGCAAGAACTGGCGCCGACGTAAGCAGTCGCTTCAACTCTATGAAGCTCTGCTCACACTGCTCCACCACAAAAACGGAACTCCCTTTCTCGTCAACCGAGTCAAGGGTGCAGCAACCTGAGAAAAATCTCGAACAAACCTGCAGTAGTAACCTGCCAAACCCAGAAAGCTTCGAATCTCAGACACAGATCTGGGACTCTCCCACTGCAAAACTGCCTCAACCTTCGCTGGATCCACAGAAACTCCCTCACCTGAGATCACGTGCCCCAAAAAGTGAACCTGTTGTAGCCAAAACTCACACTTACTAAGTTTGGCATACAACTGGTGCTCTCGCAAGGTCTGCAACACGATCCTCAGGTGCTCGGCGTGCTCCTCCTCCGAAGCGGAGTACACCAGAATGTCGTCAACAAACACTACGACAAACCGGTCCAAGAACTGGTGGAACACCCGGTGCATCAGATCCATGAAGGCTGCTGGAGCATTGGTGAGCCCAAACGGCATCACCAAAAACTCAAAGTGTCCATATCTGGTCCGAAAAGCAGTCCTCTCAATGTCCGAATCTCTAATCCGCAACTGATAGTAGCCCGACCTCAAGTCAATCTTCGAGAAGACACGAGCAGACTGAAGCTGATCAAAGAGATCATCAATCCTAGGCAAAGGATACCTATTCTTGATGGTCACTTGATTTAGCTTCCTATAATCAATACACAATCTCAGGCTACCATCCTTCTTCCGGACAAACAAAACAGGTGACCCCCATGGAGAAAGCTAGGACGAATATAGCCCTTCTCCAACAACTCCTCAAGCTGCCTCTTCAACTCCCTTAACTCTGCTGGTGCCATACGGTACGGTGCCTGCGCAAAAGGTAAAGTGCCAGGAACCAACTCTACAGTAAACTCAATCTCTCTCTCTGGTGGTAGACCAGGCAACTCTTCCGGAAAGACATCCGGAAACTCACACACTACAGGAATGTCCCCCACTCCCGAGGCAATCTAGTCAAGAGTCATTGCAGAAACTAGGAAACCCTGACAACCAGAAGTAAGTAACCTCCCTGCCCTCAAAGCAGAAACTAAAAAGCGAGAAGTAAGAGGTACGATACCCTGGAAGTAGAACGCCGCTTCCCCAGGTATCCGCAAGTGCACCCTCTTCTTCTGGCAATCCATCACTGCACCATACCGCTCTAACCAGTCCATACCCAAAATCACATCATAGTCATGTAACTGCAAGACAAGCAGACGGGCTGACAACAACTGATCCTGCAACTGCACAGGTACCTCCTCGAGACAGTAGGACGTAAGGACAAAGTCCCCTGTCGGCAACTCTACTGCCAACTCAACAGACTCTCCCGAACTCAACTCTCCAAGGGAGTCTAAAAAGTCCTCAGACACAAAAGAGTGAGAGGCACCGGAATCAAACAAGACTCTAGTTGCACAACCAAAAACTGAAACAGTACCTTCCACCAGGTGAGCTGCCTCCGCGTCTGCACGAGTTAAGTGAGTAACACGACCTCTACCTCTCGACCCACCAGAACCTCCGGTCTGCTGACGCTGCTGCACAGGTGCCTGCTGCTGCTGCACTCAAGGCTGTGACTGGGTCTGCTGCTGCGGCACACGAGGTAACAAAGGACAATCTCGCGCCATATGACCCATCTGGTCACACCAGTAACACTACCAGCAAAAGTACATTGTACCTGCTACGAAGGCTGACCTGTCGGCTGCTGAACACTCCCAACCGACTACTGCCTCTGCTCTGCCTGCCTCCTATCACGCCGAAACTTCCTCCGAGATCCTGACTTCGTCGTCGTCCCAGTAGAAGTGGACGCGTAGGAAGTCGCAGTCCTCGGGGTCGTCTGCACACTACCCTGCTGCTGGTGAGGCTAAGAAGGAACTACCTGCATCTGAACCTCTGCGCTCCGAGCACGAGTCCGCAAAGTGTCTGCCTCCAACGCTGCCGCTGTCTGATAGGCCGCATCTAAGTCTGTGACACGAGCAACTATCAGCGCCTGCCTAAGCTCTGGCCTCAAGCCTCTCACGAACTGCTGAGTCCTCAGACCCTCATCTCCCATAATCTGCGGAGCATAACGCCCTAACTCCATAAATCTAGCCCTGTACTGCACCACAGTAGAGTCCCTCTGCTGCAAGTCCAGAAACTGGTACAACCTCTCCGTCCGGACGTAAGTAGGACAGAAGGCTCTCTCAAAAGAAACGACAAACTCCTACCACGGAATCTGTCTAAGTGGGCGAGACTGAAAAGTAGTCTCCCACTCAGCGGACCACCAAGTCAACGCCTGAGCCTGCAACTGGTAACTAGCTAGCAGCACTCGCTCCTCTGGAACACACTCCATGGAACGAAAAGTCCGCTCCACTGCATCTAACCATGCCCGCGCTGCATCTGGATCAGGCTGGCCCAAAAACTGAGGAGGCTGAAACTGCAAGAACTCCCTCAACACCTTCCCAGTACCACCCTGGGGTACCGACGCGTCACGGTGCTGAGCAACAAACTGAGCCATCCCCTCAAGAAATCGAGTCATGTCTAATCCCTGAGCTACCTGAGGTGGAGGTGGCGGCGGCGGAACAATACCACTATGTGCGTCCTGCGGCAAAGGCTGCGTCTGCTGAGGTGGCGGATCATCTCCAACCTCCTGACGAGTCGCCTGCTCGGCTACTCCCTCTCTAGGACGTCGCCTAGGCGCCATAGAACCATACACATAACAAAATACACACATAATTTACTAACTAACTCCGGGCTACTAGCTGCAACTGTACTCTTTATACTCTGAGTCTACATGATAAGTATTTTCTTATATATATCTCATCAGACTAGGCTCTGATACCAAACTGTAACGACCCAGAATCCGCATTACCAGTAACAACCAGTAACCCGAATTCTGACCCGCTAACCCACGAGACAAGCTCGGAAGGGTAGGAAGTGAAGTCCGAGGAGACTATATGTAAGAAGATACACACCATGTAAAGCTGTAAAATTCCACTATATGAACATATCATATACAATCTCAGAGTCTGAGCAAAGTACAGAGTACAGAAGTACAATAAAAAGTACTACTCACTGTAGCTAGGGAGCACCAACACCGGAGTGGCTAGACTCGCCTGGAACGGGAGTCGACGAAGACCCACCTGAAAGGGAAGGGAGTGAGTCTCAAGAAAAGAGACCCAGTAGGGAAAAGTAACCGCACCGGCAACTAAACTAAAGTGCGGAAAGTAAAAACTGAAAGTAAGTACACGTCGCACCACAACACAAAACTGTAAACCACGCGGCTCAGTAACACACACTCACACACACAGCAAGTAGGACTCAGCTAGGGTCTGTGGCTCGGCGTCCCGTCACCACAGAGGCTCTCAACCCCAGCCACGTGTGCACACTACAGACGCTCTCTCTCGCGTCTGGTCCACGACCGGTTTTTCCCCTACGCTTGACCCTAGCGGTAGAGAAGGGGCTCCACGGAGACCAGCTCAAAACCACCACAAGGAGTACGCACAGGACAGAGTTGCACTCGGCGTCCTGGCTCACTAGCGGAGGACAACCACACGCTAGTCGTCTAGACGGAGTCGCACCCACACCTAGGTAACACAACAGAAACGGGTACACGGTAACGCAACGTGCGTACAACAGACGGAACACACTCAACGTCTGAAACCCCGTATAGTAAGTAAACACCTAGAGTCACAATCAACTACTCAAATGCACAGGCGGAGTCACACTCTAAGCCTGGCCCACTTGTGCTATTAGGCGGACATCACATGTCATTCGCCTCTAACACACAACTCAAGTCTGCTAGGAGACAGGAGATTAACGGCCACATCGATTGCCGCCAATATGAGGTAAATGGCACTCACCATGTCGTTATCCTGATTAAACGGCAATCGACCTTGTCGTTTAAATCACCCCTGAAGATCTCAACGTCAACAGATGTGGACGTTGATATCTTCAGTCCCCTAAACCCAGAACTGAACCGAATCAGTTCAAATGGGTAGCAAAACTCAACAGAAATTCGACTGATGGAGGGGAACACTTCCTCCCATCAATTCACACTACCAGAACATCATAATTAAACATTCTAACACCTAGATTGTCCAATTCACCCTCCATTCCGGCATAATATAACCCAAACCCTAAACCATGATTTACACACCAATTCACTTAATTGGGCATGCTGGTTTGCTGGGGAAGGTTATAGGGGTTAAGTCCCTACCTCAGAAAGCCTTAAGAATCCCCAAACAGCCACTAATCGCGCTGGATTCCCCCGAAGACTCCGCGCGAATCACACCAAAATCTCGCGTTCCCCGCCCGATCAAGCAACGCCACACGATCCAGGGGCTTCCCACGAGCTCAAATCACCCAACAGAAGCTGTGGAAATCAAGAAAAGCAAAGGTGGAGGGAAGGAGAGGAAAGGAGAAAGATGGGTTCTGCTCTCGGGCTGCCCTATTTCAACAGGCCCGACAGTCGACGTCAACATCACTGGTCGCCTACTGAACCGCCTACAAACTGACGTCCAGATCCCATGTCATTGAGTTCAACATCAGACGTCCACATCGCTGGACGCTGACTCTGACTCAACGGCAAGCCCTGGCCGTCAACCCCAAGTCAACGACAATGGTCTTGTCGTCGACCACACAGAACCACTAACAGACCCAATAAGGATCCACTAAAGACCCGAGACCTTACACTGTCAAACCTCGAAGACCGGAAAAGCAATCATGACGGCTGACCAGGCCGCGTCAACACTGTGCGTGCCTAACACCCGACAAAGCCGTTCTGACAGAAAAGACAGTGGTCACGTCTGTCAGAAAAGCGGTCGCGACACCGTCAGATGCCACGACAAGGACGCGTCGGCCACCCCCGCTGTGACAAGAACATGGCGGCCGGTACGGCGCGACCCTAAGCATGTCACGGCAGGCCGCTCTGGCATGACCTCTACGCGACCAAGGTGCCTGTCGCGACCTTGAGGACGGGGCCAAAGGCCCAAGGGGGCCGGGTCTTACATGCTCTCCATGGTGATGTACTTAGTCTGATGAAATCTATCTCCAACAACTACATTAATTGTTATTTCAACTCTTTTAACTCAGTAGAGGACATTCTGTAGGTTTGTCGAGATATAGGGGTATCTACATGGATCAAATCGAAAGAGAATTGACTTCTCATTCAGGAGGGATTCCTGGTAGCTCATCAGAGAAGACATCCTTGTAGTTTTTTACTATGGGTATCACTTCCACCTTGGGTCCCTTCTTTTCTATTACAATGGTTGCAAGGAAAGCCAGCCAGCATTTCCTTATCATGTTGTGGGCTTGTAGAGTAGAGATAAGGGATAGGCGTCTCCTGTGTCTAATGCCAGTGAAGGTAAGATTTAGGGTGCTCACTGAAAGTAACCCTTCCCTTCTTGCAATTGACTCTAGCTCCATGAGTTGATAGCCAGTCGGCTCCCAATAATATCATAGCCTTCCATAGGCATACAAACTAGGTCGGCTAGTAGGTTAGTTTCTCCAACTATCACATCAACAGAGGGGTAATATTAGTTAAGTTATCTTTCTCTCCTAGAGATGTAACAATAGAGAACATAGAACCCATATGAAGACTTAATGGATAAAGTGCCAGCAAAGCTTTGCAATATGAACAAATGTGTAGCGTCAGTATCAAACAAAACAAATGCTGAATGGGAACAGACTTGTTGTGTGCCTTCTACGACCCCACCTTCTTCAGTGGCTTCGGGTTCTTGCATGGCTTGTAGGTGGCCTTGCTTCTTTTGCCCAGTTGGGAGCTTCTCATGTTCCTCGAGTAGTGGGAGTCTGGTATGTGGTGCTCTCGACTCCCACAATGCAAGCATGCACCTACCTTCCTCCAGCACTCATCGGCAGTGTGACCAGGCTTGTCACAGTACTTTCAATTCCCTTTGGATGGAGAAATAGGGCTGTTGTTCCTTGGCTTCTTATCTTGACTAGGCCCTTCAGCAATACTAAACGGTCGCTTCTTGCCATTGGATGGCTTGGTGTTGGTAGAACCTGATGCTTTCTCCTTTTTCACCATCCTCCTTTGATGTGATTAGTAAGGTCAGTGGCATCTGCCAGGAGTTGAGATATCTTTACCATCTCGGCATAAGTTATGATGTCGAGTGGTGCTAGCTGAGTGACATATTTGAGGTCGTTGAGGAACCTCCTCACCTTCATCTTTTCAGTATGACCATATGATTGGCGTAGCATGTCAGTTGTGAGAACTGAGCTTCATACTCAATTACAATCATGTTCCTTTGCTTTACGGCAGTGAACTCTGTAGCCTTCTTTTCTTGGGCTTGCTCAGAGAAGTACCTTCTATTGAATTCTTCTTCAAACTCATCCCATGTGAATTCCCCATCCACTTGTTGGATTGAAATGGAGTTGAGATGTCTTAGAGGGGGGTGAATAGGACTTTCTTTTGATATTTCTACTAAGACAGTTAGATCTCAAAATCACTCAAAGTGTTGTTAGCAGTTAGTGCAATGTGTGAAATCAATATATGCACGCGGAAGCAAACACAAACAAGAGACAAGAGATTTATCTTGGTTCGGATCTTCTTCCAAATAGGAGTCCTACATCTAGTCCCCAAACAACTCTTGGGATTTTCCACTAACCACCAAGTAGACATTGGTCTTCCCTTCAAAGAGGGTCATACACCACTTGCTCCTAAGCAAGTCTTCCCTTCACTGAGGGGTAGTATACCTACTGCACAAGTAGGCCTTCCCTTATACCAAAGGAGCATGCATAGGGACAAATCCTTTGCTGGTTACAAGTACTGATGTTTACACAATAGGTGCTGCTCTGAGAATGAGCAAGCACAGATAGAAAGAGAACCACAAAGACAAAGATTGAAAGCACTCTTATCTTTCTGACTTTAAGTGGATAGGATGAAATATCTACTGAGGATTGTCCACATAGCTGAAGACTACTTGAAGGCTTGAGTAGATTTGCTTGTTTTTTTTCGTTGTATAACGTTGTGTATCTCTCTCTTGTCTTCAAAAGGCTTCGACTGCTTAATATAGTCTTTAGAGTCTTCAACTATCCGTTTTGAATCTAACCATTTAAATTTGAACATTTAGACTGGAAGAGATTTCTTGAGTGTAACGTTTTCAAGCTTCTGTCTAGCGATCAACTTGGTTGCCATTCTAGGATAGCCTGCATGTTAGTAGATAGTGACATTTAATACCTGCATATATCATAAACATGCAAAATCCTTTCTCTTTTTCTAAGGTTAGAATGGTAGCAGATAATACACTAGACAAAAGGAAAGGCTTTAAAGACTTCTTTTCTGTCTAAGAGAGAAAGTACATATCTTAAAGCATACAAGTGCATATATCCATTAAAGTGAGATGGGAGTGTGCTCAGCGCGCAAGGAGTTAGCTACATAAGTCTTACCTTAAAACATAAAAAGTATGTCAAATAAACGACATTTGCAGATACTTCTTTAAGTGAATGAGATTCTGACAACGTTATTTGGTCGCAGTATATCACTGATGTTCTCTTCAGGCTTTTAACTAATGAGAGTTTTTGCATGATATAATAGTATTTCTCAAAAGAGAACAAGTTCAGATAATTTGATTAAGTATGTTAAATACTTAGTCTTTCGAAACAATTAGATACCAAAGATACATGTCATTAGTGCAAGTCAAAAATATAATAATAAACATTTGAAATTTGACTCTTAAAGACTACAAAGATATAGTAGTCAATAAGGCACTTCAACTAGTCGAGTCAAAGTGGGTATAAAACATCAATCAGAACACTTTAAACCAATTTGAATGAAAAGTGAATGTTTGTTCAGTAATCAAAATACAACTTATCCATTGTTCACTAATCAGAAGAAATAACATCAATCTATATGAAACATTCCTATTGCATCTCTTCCCTCTGTTGCCCCTTGTCTTTTGGTCAGGCAGGCTTGAAGTCCATCAAGCCCCCGACACTTCCTCTACATCTCCACCCTCCGACATGCACAGATTTGGGTGAACCGACTATTTTCTTCTCTCTCGAAGAGATCAAGACGTCCTGCTTGCCTCCAGAATTTGATGTCATTGCTAGGACACCACTTGGTCGTCCTCCTTTTAGGTCTCATTTGGCGTAGTGATTCTTTTTCTTGCATGACTTCATCATCAACACCTTGGATAACAGGCATCTCCTGATTCGATTTCAGAACAAGGAGGATTACCTTCAGGTCCTTCTGAAGGAAACGTTGTATGTCCAAGGTCGTTTATTTAGATTCTTCAAATGAACCCTCCATTTCTCCTCTGAAGAGGATTCTCCTTTGATCCCTACTTGGTTAGAGATGCCTGGGCTTCCGACCATTTCTACAATGATGAGATGATTTGATCCATTGTTGGAAGCATTGGGCTTGTCCTTAAGGTAGACAAAGATACAATGAGCATGAGTAGGTCGTAAATAGTAAGATGCCTTTAACATAGAAATGAAATATTAACTTCTAGTAATTCTAACAACACACAATTAGATGGATTTGTTAATTAAATAAGATTGGAATAAGATTTTTATCATAATCAAAACAATAAGTAATGCTTTACTTAGATATGCACATACAAATGCTCAACACTACTTGGGTTGCTTCTACAGACTCCCACTAGGCGTGGGAGTCTCTCTCCAGTTGAAAGGTAGCTAGCAGCAACTTATCTCTAGCCACACATTGCATGATGCAAAAGATCCTTTCGATCTCCTTAAGCCAATGCTCAGCCTCGTCAGGATCAGTGGAGCCACTGAAACTGGGTGGGTTCATGCTCCTGAAGTTGCAATGTAACTCGCCAGCTCCACAGTTCCCACTACCTTGTACGGCTTGCAGGAGAGCGCGAGTGAGGTCTTTAATGGATTACTACATGTTGCGCAATGGGCATGCTCGATAGCCATTTGGTGTGCTTAAGTTCATTCAATTGAGCGTGAGTGCTTAATTTGGTGTGCTCGATAGCCATAAATTTGGCACGCGTGAGTGAGGTCTTAATGGATTACTATGACGCTATGGTAGATCCACGCTATATCTGCAATAGGGACGCTCATTCACTCTTGGTCATCCCCTTCCGTTCACTATTGGTCATCCCCTTCGTCATGCGTCTGGTCTTCCTTCTCAGACTCACCTGAAAAAGTCACGGATAGCACTTGACGAGTGATAACGCCTAGTGTTGCCCAGTTGACGAGCCCAGAGGGGGGGTGAATGGGACTTTAAAAAAATTGTTCAATAAAACCTGTTCACAAAAAACGATTGCACAAACACACTTCGCATATTGTTAGAGTTAGTACAAGAAGGATAGAAGAAGCAAGGCAATCACACAAAGGACACAGCGATATATCCTGGTTCGGACCTCCTTTCCACAGGAGTCCTACGTCCAGTCCCCAAGCAATCTCTTGGGATTTCACTACAAGGTATAGTCCCCCTTATGGACAAACAACACCCAGCTCAGCTGGTCTTCCTTCACACGAAGGGAATTACACCACCCTGGATACCCCACCAGGTCTTCCTTCACAACCGAAGGGAAACACACCCTGGATACCACCAGGTCTTCTTCTCTTTCCGGGAAAGAAGGCAGCCCACTTCTTTTATAGACGCAGAAGTAAACCTCCTGGTACAAACCCCAGTGTGGTTCTACACCCAGCACACAGCTGGTCTTCCTTCTCTAAGAAGGGAACAACACCCTGGCACTCCCAAGTCTTCCTTCACACACGAAGGGAACAACACATACAAATGTGTTCAAGAAACAGACGCCCCTAGATCAAGCTAATAGGACAGGTGCTTGATCTGAAGCAAAGACTGAGAGGATAAAAGATCTACAGGGATGATCTCTCTCAGTGCTAAAGGCTCTCACAAAGATCTACACTGAACTCAGAGAGCTAAGAGCTAGACAGAAGAAGGAGTGAGACTTTGCTCTTTTAGATGCTCGCAGAAGAATCATCAGAAGGAATGGGAGAGTTGCTTTTCTTCTCTCTGTTCTCCGTTTGTTCTGGAGCTTCAGTCTTCTATAATATCTTCAACTTGAAAGATAGTCGTTGAAGTTTCCGTTGAAGTAGCCGTTGTCTCCAAGCTCAAGTGTTCGTTAGACTCTATGTGCAGAGGAGCTTCTAGTTCAACGGTCCTTGCTTCTCATGCACGTAAGGAGAAGATCTTCTGAAATATCCTTTGGCTTCTATTTTATCCAACGTTGTATTACCAGTGCTGTCAGAGACCTGCACACATTTATGAGCTTAAACAGTAGACAGCTAAGCTGTCTCTGGTTGTCAGTCAACGTTAGAAGATATGATCATTAAAGTAGTAAAGCCATTTTGCTGTTCTAAAAAGATGTTCACATGATAAGCATGATAGTGAAAGATATAGTCTGTATGCATGTAGTGATACGTACAATCTTCATTAATGCACAACAGTCAAAAAGATATTCAGAAAGATATTTGACTTTTCAACGTAATCAGAAAACAAATCGTTGTCTTCTATGAAATCGTTATTTGTATGACTTATGAAATCGTTGTGCAAATCGTTATGATTTTATAAAGAAATCGATGCACAAATCCTTATGAATCATTAAGAAATCGATGTGCAAATCGATGTGAAGTTCCTAAAGGAATCGTTATGAAATCACTAAGGAAATCATTATGAAATCAAATCGTTAAGAAGACAAAGAAATCGTTACGAGAGCAAATCGTTACGAAGTCTAAAGAAATCGTTACGAAGGCAAGTCGTTATGATTTCTAAAGAAATCGTTACGAAAGCAAGTAGTTCTGATGACTAACGAAATCGTTATGAGATAATAAAGAAATCGTTATGAACTTACTAAGGAAATTGTTATGGTATCAATTTCTTTGCATTCACTTAACAAATCGATCTGAGATCGATTTCTTTAGAATCGATAAAACACTTAGCGAATCCTTATGAATGTGAATGTAAGGAAATCGTTACATCTCTACAGAAATCGGTGTTGGCACTTTGTGAACTGAAATCGATGTATTGAATGAACATCGATTTATCTTTCTAGTGCAAATCATATAACGATAATTCCATAAATTTATATTTAGTGGGAAAACATGATATTAATTATTTTTAATAATAATTATCAATCATAATTTTGTTATCATCAAAATACAAGGGTAAAAATATAGGAGTGGTTCAACAATCTCCCCCTTTTTGGTGATGACAAAATTTATGAGAATTTTCTATCAAAAATACTTAAGTCATAGAAAATACAGAAAATTCACAGATAATGCATACCATGCATACTCTCCCCCTTTTTGTCATAAACCAAAAAGGAAGGATCTTACCATGCATATTCTCTCCCCTGTTGAGAGAATTTCTTACCATTGAGGGGTTCAACAATAATAGATGATGAGGAATTGATTACTGCTCCCCCTTTGTGTATGCTCCCCCTAAGCATGAGGCTCCCCTGAATGTGAGGCAAGCCAGATCTTGTTGGTCTTGACCTTTCACAAGTTGTTTGTCAAGTCTTCAGAATTATTGCCTGCATTGATCTAATGATAACTTGCAAACATTGTTAGTAGCATTGTAGTTTACTGAAACTAAAATGAAAACAGAAATGTAAATTTAAAACAGAAACTAAAAACTAAAGGATGTTTATGAACATCCTCTATCCATACCCATTCGGATGTCTTTTTGTTGTTTTACTCATCAGGAGTAGATTGGCATTTTGAAGTTACCTGAGGAGTTGTTTACTGAAGATGTCTCCTTTTCTTCAGTGTTGGCCATGAACGCCAGGTTGGCTTTGTCTTCTTCCTCACTGCTTGAGCTTAACTCACTGTCCGAGTCACTGCTATTATCCCAAGCCGCTGCCATGGCTTTTCTTTTGAATTTCTTGTGCAGCTTCTTGGATTTTTCTGGTTGACCAGTCTTCTTTAACCTAGGACAATCTGGTCTCAATGTCCAGGTTTGTTGCATTCATAACAGATAGGCTCAGTTTTCTTTGAGTCCCTTCCTTCTTGCTTCTTGTATTCTTTGTTTTTCTTGAAATATCTCCTTCCAGACTGGTACTTCTTCTTCTTGGCTAATATGCGTTTCAGTCTCCTAGATAGTGCTTCTTCTTTTTCACTGTCTTCACTGCTGGCTTCGTCTTCAGATTGTTCCTCAGATCTGTCTTCTACTGCCTTGAGGGCATTGGTGTGCTTCTTCCTACTAGATGATTCTCCTAATCTCTCCATGTTTATCTCATGGGCCATGAGGGACCCAATGAGCTTTTCCAATGACATTGTCTTCAAGTCATTGGCCTCTTCTATAGCCGTTACCTTGGGAGTCCAAGAGGATGGTAGGGATCTAAGTATTTTTCTGACCATATCTCCCATTGGGTAGGTCTTGCCGAGTCCAGCTAATCTGTTGATGATATCTGTAAAACTACTGAGCATTTAAGAGATTGTTTCTCCTGGCTCCATCTGAAATCTTCATATTGAGTCACAAGAATGTCAATTCTTGTTTCTTTCACCTTATCTGTGACTTCATAAGTGATTTTTAGCTTCTCCCACATCTCCATTGCGGATTTGCAGGTTGAAACTCTGTTGAATACCTTCTTACTCAAAGCACAGCAAAGGAAGCTCTTAGCTTTGCAATTCAAGGAGATCTTCTTTCTGTCATCATCTGTCCATTGAGCTTTCTCATTTGTGACTAACAGATCACCTTCTTCTACTATGGACCAAATTTGATAGTCGTGCCTTGAAGAAAGTATTCCATCCTGGTCTTCCAGTAAGGGTAGTCTTCACCATCAAAGAGAGGGGGTCAGTTGACAGACTGACCTTCAATGCTACCTTGGGCTTCCATGGATCTTTACTCTTCAGATCGTTGGATCTTCTTTCTTTGTCGAAGAGACTCGCACTGATACCACTGTTGCCCAGTTGACGAGCCCAGAGGGGGGGTGAATGGGACTTTAAAAAATTGTTCAATAAAAATCTGTTCACAAAAAACGATTGCACAAACACACTTCGCAGATTGTTAGAGTTAGTACAAGAAGGATAGAAGAAGCAAGGCAATCACACAAAGGACACAGCGATATATCCTGGTTCGGACCTCCTTTCCACAGGAGTCCTACGTCCAGTCCCCAAGCAATCTCTTGGATTTCACTACAAGGGTATATAGTCCCCCTTATGGACAAACAACACCCAGCTTAGCTGGTCTTCCTTCACACGAAGGGAATTACACCACCCTAGATACCCCACCAGGTCTTCCTTCACAACCGAAGGGAACAACACCCTGGATACCACCAGGTCTTCTTCTCTTTCCGGGCAAGAAGGCAGCCCACTTCTTTTATAGGCGCAGAAGTAAACCTCCTGGTACAAACCCCAGTGTGGTTCTACACCCAGCACACAGCTGGTCTTCCTTCTCTAAGAAGGGAACAACACCCTGGCACTCCTAGGTCTTCCTTCACACACGAAGGGAACAACACATACAAATGTGTTCAAGAAACAGACGCCCCTAGATCAAGCTAATAGGACAGGTGCTTGATCTGAAGAAAAGACTGAGAGGATAAAAGATCTACATGGATGATCTCTCTTAGTGCTAAAGGCTCTCACAAAGATCTACACTGAACTCAGAGAGCTAAGAGCTAGACAGAAGAAGGAGTGAGACTTTGCTCTTTCAGATGCTCGCAGAAGAATCTTCAGAAGGAATGGGAGAGTTGCTTTTCTTCTCTCTGTTCTCCATTTGTTCTGGAGCTTCAGTCTTCTATAATATCTTCAACTTGAAAGATAGTCGTTGAAGTGTCCGTTGAAGTAGCCGTTGTCTCCAAGCTCAAGTGTTCGTTGGACTCTATGGTGCAGAGGAGCTTCTAGTTCAACGGTCCTTTGCTTCTCATGCACGTAAGGAGAAGATCTTCTGAAATATCCTTTGGCTTCTATTTTATCCAACGTTGTATTACCAGTGCTGTCAGAGACCTGCACACATTTATGAGCTAAACAGTAGACAGCTAAGCTGTCTCTGGTTGTCAGTCAACGTTAGAAGATATGATCATTAAAGTAGTAAAGTCATTTTTCTGTTCTAAAAAGATGTTCACATGATAAGCATGACAGTGAAAGATATAGTCTGTATGCATGCAGTGATACGTACAATCTTCATTAATGCACAGCAGTCAAAAAGATATTCAGAAAGATATTTGACTTTTCAATGTAATCAAAAAACAAATCGTTGTCTTCTATGAAATCGTTATTTGTATGACTTATGAAATCGTTGTGCAAATCGTTATGATTTTATAAAGAAATCGATGCACAAATCTCTATGAATCAATTAAGAAATCGATGTGCAAATCGATGTGAAGTTCCTAAAGGAATCGTTATGAAATCACTAAGGAAATCGTTATGAAATCAAATCGTTAAGAAGACAAAGAAATCGTTACGAGAGCAAATCGTTACGAAGTCTAAAGAAATCGTTACGGGAGCAAATCGTTACGAAGTCTAAAGAAATCGTTACGAAGGCAAGTCGTTATGATTTCTAAAAAAATCGTTACGAAAGCAAGTCGTTCTGATGACTAACGAAATCATTATGAGATTAATAAAGAAATCGTTATGAACTTACTAAGGAAATCGTTATGGTATCGATTTCTTTGCATTCACTAACAAATCGATCTGAGATCGATTTCTTTAGAATCGATAAAACACTTAGCGAATCCTTATGAATGTGAATGTAAGGAAATCGTTACATCTCTACAGAAATCGTTGTTGGCACTTTGTGAACTGAAATCGATGTATTGAATGAATATCGATTTATCTTTCTAGTGCAAGTCATATAACGATAATTCCATAAATTTATATTTATTGGGAAAACATGATATTAATTATTTTTAATAATAATTAATCAATCATAAATTTTGTTATCATCAAAATACAAGGGTAAAAATATAGGAGTGGTTCAACACCTAGTAGGTCTTATATATGTTGGCTAGACAGACCTAAAGTAATTAATACATTAATAAATAGTGTAACTAGAGATAGGTGTCATGTCAAGTCAAGTCAAGAAAGAAAGTAATAGCACAACAATAACACATGCAAGCAATAACGAGTATATCACGAGAGAGAGAAATGGCCATATAGAACGTGTAGAGGTATTCTTTAGTCCCACATTGAAAGATAGTGAGAACAAGTGTGTGCTTATCAGCAAGAGCCTCACCTCTTCTCCCAAGAGGGCCCTTTTAAAGGACAAAATCCAAGCATGGGGACAATACCTCTTGGGAGGCACACTTAAATCACGTCTCTTCATTGGCGCCGTCTGTGGGAACGAACGAGAGGCCATGCGTCCTACCCGAGCGTCTCATCTTCATGAGACCGCACACCCTTATCCTCACTGAAGGGCTATGTAGAGGTATTCTTTAGTCCCACATTGAAAGATAGTGAGAACAAGTGTGTGCTTATCAGCAAGAGTCTCACCTCTTCTCCCAAGAGGGCCCTTTTAAAGGACAAAACCCCAAGCATGGGGACAATACCTCTTGGGAGGCACACTTAAATCACGTCTCTTCAGAACGCATCATTCAAGTCATGTCATGTAACAAGTATAATCTAGCACTTTTTGCGAGTTTCATTGTCTTAAATAATCGAGATAATATAGCACTTGAGTGTAATGTCAGGCACCTTAGTCAATAACTCTCATGGGCACTAGCACTTTTAAGCGCTCCTCTCAGGACTAAACCGGGCCCCTTATATTGCCAAGCATTAGTCATGTTCTTATCTTTAGACAATCAGTCACATCCATATAGAGTACCAAGAATAGATGAGAAGTATAGAAGAAAAGATGAGACTATCATTAGAGAACGAGAGTAGGTGAGAGAGAAACAAGAAGATGAGCGCTTCTGCATTAACCAAAAATATATGCACGAGAAACAACATGAAAAAATCATGATAGTAGCAGCTGCAAATAGTACTCTCTAGTACAGATAGTCTAGTAGAGAATGTGGTCTACCATCTGGCTGCGACCATAACACGGTCAAGGGATCAGACTCGTTAACAGAGAAGACACGGTCCCTCTGTTGGCAACATTCTTATAGTGGTCAATAGACATGGCACGTTCACAAGAAGATAATCTAGGCTAATTGGATCATGTCGTATAGGTCCTTAGGGTGTTTAGGTGTAATGATACAACCAACTCAGCATCCTAGAAGAATTTCAGACTCATAGAGACTTACAGAGGTCTTGGAGAGAGGGAGTTCCAGTTCAGCAAGAGGAATACCCTACGAAGGGTTCTCACAACATCAATAAGGGTGTTGAATAGTTGCTCGGCATTCTAGAGGACTTCTATAATAGCAGAGCGATGGTACAGTGCTCCAAAATGATGATAGAAAATGAAAACAAGTCTTTATTTCATAGGGGCTTTTGTTTAAAATTTCAATCCATTAACTAGCTAATTTATGAGGTAGTTTATAGAATTTTAAGTTTAAGGGGTGTGAGAGAGTGCATGCAAAAAGAGAATCATATGTATGAGAGAGATCATGTAGATTATTTAAAAGAATAATTATATCTTTAATCACAATAAATTTTATGTTAGTGCATTTAAGATTTAATAGAGATACATTTTTGGAATCATGGTTGATAACATTGTTTACAAGAAAAATTAGGGTTTCTGATGGATTGTCCTAACGCGATCAGGGAATAGGCCGCGTTAAGAAGGTGATCAAGTGGTATATTGTGTTAACATTTAGTTAACGCAGGGTAGGTGTGCGACATGATCTAGATGCGGGCTATCGCATGACCATGTTCGAAAGGGGGGCTCTGTGTTCACTACTTTCACAGTGTAGTGAATCTGGAATCATAGATGCGCAATAAAACACTTAAAACTCATCGTAGGAAGCATGAAAAATTGCCAAACTTGTTTTCAAACAAAGCTAACATGCTCTAAACATGTAGAAAACATGAACTTGACATGTAGTCATGGATTGCATAGGATTAGAGAACAAGATCAAAGGGTCGGGTGCAAACATGTTCATACATTTTAAAAGTAAAATACTCTAAAAATACATGATAGAAATTGGGAAAAATAGAGGGAACATGTTTCTGACATCAAGAAGAATCTATGGAAGATTAATTTAATTTTATTTGAGAGAATGACTACATTTAGGCAAAATTCAGACTTTAGGGTAAAAACATGAAGAACTAGTTGAAGAACTCCTACGGCTCCTTTTTCCACGATTTCCACCTCCTATGGCCTTACCTTCACGTCCAAGAGAAGCTCCAGGTATCAATAGAGTCGGCCATGAGGAGATTTGGGGTGTATTTATAGAGATTATTTTTTTATTTTTTTAATATAACTCTAACTCTTCTTAATTTCGAGGTAATCTCTATCTCCTAGCCTTCCAATCTCTAATTAGGTTGGGATAGACATGGGAAAATGTGAATATCATATTAGGATAGTAATATGACTCAAGTTTAGATAATTATGATATTGATTTAAACGTATCTTGCTCATTTAATACATAATGAGCTTCCGAATTAATAATAATTTATTATTATTCTAACTCCTATTTTAGCACGATAATTTTTATTATCTATTTTTATTTATTGGGTTTTGATTTAACCCATTTAAACTTTAATAAACTATAATTTTATTTATTTAATAAATTACTTGGGTTGCTACTTTATTCCCATGGTTTAGGATATATATATAGTTGGTATTGTTGCATGGTCTCATAATGTAGATCTTCTTTGTTTTTTAATTTATGGGCTGGCCTTCTCATTGTTAAAAGGGTTTTACCTTGATCCGGACTCATCCCCTTGTTTTTTGTATTTGGCTTTTAGCCCCCGATCCTGTTTTTTCTTTATTAATGAGAATAACACTTTTTATTAGAGTGAGAGAGAGATTGCTAAACTAGTTCTTCGACCAAAGTACGGCCATGGTTATGAAGGGTGGTGGATGTTGGCATCCAACCTGCAGTAGGTATGCAGAAAGACAGAGCCAGAGTACTAGAATTCAAATTGGCATCCCCTCCTCTGCAGACCTGGGCTAATGGGGGACCGTGTCACATGCATGCAACATATCATGCAGGAGTCCGGTTCCTCTCAGTACATGGGAGGACCGGACTCCAGCGGTCACCAATGAGGTGAGAAGCATTTGAAAAAATATTACAAAAAATTTAAAATCTGAAACTTTTTCACATTTTTGTTTAGATTTTTCCGTAAAACACAGGTAAGTACATCCAAACCCTCTCATTCTATTGGTGACTGCTAGAGTCCGGTCCTCCCATGTACTGAGAGGATCCGGACTCTATCATGCAGACTGCAGTCCCGTACGTAGTTACAAGCTAAGGGCAAGAAAAGAACTAGGTTGGTTTTACTTCTTTTTTTTTTTGACAGAGAAATAAAATATTATATTAGACTAAATGAGAGCATGGTTTGGCAGATCGAATCGGATCGGCTCGATTCTCCGAATCGGAGCGAATCATGAAAAAACCCGATTCTCAATTTCATCGATTCAATTCGATTCGCCTCATATATATAATATTATTATATCATATTAGTAATATATAATATACATTATAAATATCATATATATAATATATTATATATATAATATATATTATACCCATGAGATTCGGATCGATTCGGAGGGAATCGAATCGGATCAAGAAAAAATCGATTCACCTCCCGATTCCGACAAACCTTTAACGAGAGTACATAGTACAACAGAGAAACATGGCAGTCCATAACCTGCTGGACAAGTATGGTTGCTGCCCACTCCCACCAAACACACCAGAACACAAACATAACAATGCCTAAGGGCAAAAGAGAAACTGTCGAAGAACAGCCGCAGTTGCTCCATGACAAAAGAAAAAACAGCAATCGGACAATACTCGATGAAGCTTGAAGGAGGAAGATTCCGAACAGCCATGGACGATCTCTCAGATGGAGCTGCTGCAACTTCTAAGTGCAGCTAAACAGGAGCTCGGAAGACGTACACAAGAAGACTGTGCACGGAATACCCACAATCACGAGCATAGCCAAACTCCAAGATCCCACGTCTGGGGAACACAAGAGAGTGATAGAACCACCGCCGGATGGAGCTCTCGACTTTCAAGATTCACAACGTAATCTGACCACCACTAAGGGTCTGTTTGTTTGTGGGTAAAACTCTGTTGGGAAACGATTTTTCAGGGAAAACAATTTTTTAAGACCATTTGGTATCTCTGAAAACCAGATTTTGAAAAACTTTATGCAGAAAACTTCGGATTTTGGCATTCCCGCGGATGACGCAGAAGCCGTTTTCCTCCTCCACGAAAGTGCCTGCTACCTCCTCCACGCATGTGCAGACCATTTATTTTGACACTATTCATGTGAGTTATTTTTTATTTTTTTTCCCTTCATTTAAGTCATATTTGTCTAATCTAATAATTTTTTATTTATTATTTTAATTTTTAATTGTTTATTAAAATATTGGAGAACACTATTCATTCAAGTTATGTTTTTATTTTAATTCTCTTAATTTAAATTATCTTTGCCAAAAGTATTCATTTTTCACTTATTATTATTTATTTTTATTTTTTAAAATATCAAAAATAAAATAAAAAATTTGATGAATAGTGTTAGTACACAAGGAGTATATGACTCTCTCTCATTTGAGTGGATCATAAAATTTCATATCTTTTATACAACTTTATATTTTCCTAACAACCAAATAGACAATTACGTTTCCGTTTTCACGTAAAAGTTTTTCCGCGGAAAATTATTTCCCTCTAAAACTGTTTTACATGCAACCAAACGGACCCTAAAAGGGCTTGAATCTTCAAGCAAACGCAGCAGCTTCGGCAAGATCTGACACCAAAACAACAGCAGCAAGCAAACAAAGTCTTGAGATCACGCACAGGTCACCGCTACAATGCCGATCCGGAAGCGACGCCAATCCAAGAGGGCTGAGGGGAACGGCGAACATCCACAACACAGACAAGCATACCTGCACCACAAAGACAAGAAAATAACACGGGAAACGCCAAGGGTACTAAGCCGATGCTGGAGACCGCCTCGCCGATGAAATCGGCGTAGCCGCACTCGAGCGCGGGGGAAACCAGAAATTATTATGGGAGAAGAGCAAACTGGTAGATCCTATACAAAAAGCCCCAAAGGGGAAACAGTTCCTCCGACGGAGTCAGAGACAAAGGCCGGATGGGGAGGGGGGCCGCTGAGATGCAAAAAAACCCCCTCCCCTCTGAAACTGGAACGAAACAGGGACGCCTACAGCTACAGGAAAGGAAACGGGGCAGGAAATTGCAGAGCTTCTCTCTCTAGAAAAAATCTAGAGAGAGAAGGACGGGGTTGCCCAGGTTGGTTTTACTCATCTAGCTATACATATCTAGGTAGACATATATTCTGCCAAGATCAATTAGCATCATACCATCATTCCTAAAATTATACACATACGTATAGGTTGTGTATCCCCATTGACTTTGTGCAGGGAGCTCCTCTGTATGAAAGTCTTGTGACTGACTACTTGTGTCTTCTTGAAGCACCTTGGATTACATTTTAAGATTTCCTAACGATCAACTACTTCAGAAAGAATAGACATTTCATGTGAGAAATACTTAATGTACTTGTTCAATGACAAGATAATTTGTGTAGCGCCAGGTAAAAAAATAGCATCCAGACAATAACGAATAGCAATTGACGATAGTGGTGGTGACAATAGTGGTAAGTGGCCGATGACGAATGACAGTCAACAACGGTGGTGGACAAGTTGTATTAAACTTAGAAATTAAAATTTAGACTAAAAATATAAATTTTTAGATTTTAAACTATTACTCTTACTATTTAAAAATACTACTACAATTTTAATAGTAACTCGGACTTATAAATACCACCCTTCCACTATGAAATGTACCCCTTAGGGCTAAAACTTGTTGATTAGGCTTTTATAATAATAAATTTAGACTCATAAATATTACTCTTGGACTCCAAAATATTTCTTTTAAGTTTTAAAAACTATCATTGGAATTTTAATAGTTACTTTCGGCTGATAATTAATATGTTTTTAAGTTTCAAAATAGTGGCTTTGAATTAGTAGACTGTCATTATCACCTGTCAAGCGCCCAATGTAGTGTCATATGAATGTCATATCATGCGCAAGTATTAGTAAATTCTTATCATTTCATGGATATTGTATAATATATTCTGGTAGCTAGTATTAATCAAATGTGGCACACAATCTATGTATCTAATTTTGCATAGGAGTTCGATAAGTGGGAAAGGTCTTGGGTTCGATTCTCACCACCCGCGGGGGAGGGAGGGTTACTTGACTTGCATTTTTTCTTAAAAGGTGCAGGTATGAGATTTTTGTGACCAGTGAGGCATGGGCAATACGGGTATATAGTAAAGTCAAGATCTGATTTTGATGCAGGGGCGGATAGTATGTATCCAGTAGAGTCCTGTGACCATTGGATAAAAAAATTGTATTGAGAGTATAAATTTTCACATGAATGACTCCACTGAATTTATATGGATGCACTATTAAGACTCCACTAAAAAAAAAATTCTGGATCTATCTGCGTTTTGATGTCCACAAAAAATTATTCCTTGAACCTACTAAACCACACGGGTGGGGTACTCGTTATCAAACAAAAAAACAGCTACCATTTTCAAGTTTATTCCCTCCGGTGCGTGCCCCAGACCAATGTCGGGAAGGAGATATAATACTGGAGAAAAAGGTTGAAAAGATCGAGACGACCCAACCAGACATCTTTCCATCACACTCTCTCTTTCTGTAAGACCCTCGAATTTCCGTCGCATTATTTGTATTTATGTGTGTATGTTTGTGCTTGTGTATGTATGTACATATTTACGTACGTATTAATTAGTACGAGTACATGTGCATATGTTTATATAAATATAAATAATGTACGTATTGCATAGTGATAGTATGGATATAATACCATATACATATTGCATGTATATATGCATGGTATGCATGTTTTCTGCATAATTTAGAGTTCTGGCCGAAGGCCACCTTGGCGTCAAGCCCAGGCCGTTTAGGTGGTGTCAGCGTCCAGACATGGACGCCAACACTAACCCTGGCACCGCGATATGGACGCCAATCTCTCTGGCCTGCATGCGCAGCAGAGCTGCAAGCTTCTGAAACAAGGTAAGCCAACCATTGGGGGATGTCCCCAACGGCTCTGAAGGCTGTCAAATCAGCATGGTGAGTGGGAGAGAGACCCTCCTTATGTCTGAACCCGAAATGGCTCTCCCCACTCCTCCCTTCACCTTGCAAGAGGAGGAAAAGTGAGAAGAAAACCCTAGAGGAAACTAAGAAAAAACCACTTGGAACCCAAGAATCCATCAACCTGAGGATCTGCGCCGGAGATCTACTGCTTCAAGAAGGTAGCTGGATCAAAGGAGGAGGCTTCCCCGACTCCCCTTGGCGTGGAGATCATCCAGGAGCCGGAGGAAGAGATCATTTGGAGGGATTTCTGCACTTCTTGGGACAGCCCAAGGAGGGCTTCACCAACACCCTAAACCCTTTGGAAGAATTTTTAAAAGGCAAGTGACCTATCCATGATGTCCCTGTATGAGTCTAGGTCGGTTTTGCTATTTATATGGATTTTTCCTCGAGTCCTAGACCCTCCCATTCACCCAAGTTTGAGAGGTCGGGTCTGTGTTCTGCACAGACCTGATTCGACGGCAAGGTCCCTGGACGCCCAGATCATGCTCGGCGTCCATCGGCCATGCCGCTGACTCTGAGTCAGCGGCCAGAGACCGCCGCCAAGTTCCTCTGGACGAACAGTGAACTGTTCTGCCCTTCTTTACAATAATTTCGGTATGGTTTCCGTGATGAGGATATATGGTAATCCCATACTCTATGTATATAGTCAATGTGGGTGTGTGGATGATTGTGTGGTGATGGTGAATGTAGGAAATTGTATTCCTTAAACTTTTAAGCATGACTTGATAATATTCTTGCCAATCCATGTTCCATGAGTAGGATTAAACTGAATGCCTTGGTTTTTGTCAGTTCATGAAGATTAGTAGATCAGTAGATGTATGCCCAATTTGGTAAATTCATCCATGCTTGCATGAGTTGCAATGAATTCGGTTCGATAAATAGAAAGACATGCAAAAATGTTTGTGGTGATTGATCTATAGATGTATGATTTAGGGAAATTTTGTATTCTAAAATCATATATATTAGTAGCCTCTGTTTAAAACAGTAAGTGGCAATTTGCAAGATGTGTTAAACCCATGTAACTTAAGTTGTGAATAGTATGCAAATAGGTGTTTATTTTCTGTAATTCTATTCAGCTCAGAAAAATCTGAAAATTGAGTGTATGATCTTGAACCCGAAAATAGCATGTGGTTAAAATTTCAGGTCATTTGGACCCGTAAATAAGAAGTTATGTATTTTCATGTGAATGTGATAATCTACGTGTATTATCGTAATGTGATTAGTTATGTCTAAAACCCACTTGATTGGTGAATTACTGTGTGCTAAGCTCTTGAAATTCTGTAGTACCATGTTAGGAAAAACAGAGATATTAATGTGAGTGAGAAAGTGAATGAGATGAAAAGTGTGAAGTGTAAAACCACGGTTAAACGGTAAATGTGTAAATGTGTAACTGTGCCAATGTGACACTGCTTCCGTAGAGGGCAGTGGAGCTGTATCAGGGAAAGTCTCCCTGAGAAAGTTCATTGTGTAAGTGACCCTAAGGGCATTAGGGGGAAATCCTGGAGGTGGACAAGTACCACTGGTTAGGGTGGAGACTTGTTCTCCCGGTCTGCGCAGTCCAAGAGTCGCCATTGGAATGCCTAGATGGCGTCTATATGTAACGTGATGTGTATATGTCCTTCTTTGGTGGTTTGGACTATGTGTCACGGCACCTAAAATGTGTAATGTGAAATGTGTAATGTGTATGTGTCCATGTGTAAATGTGTAAGTGATAATGTGAATGTGTATGTGTAAAGTGAACCATGTGAAAGAGGAAACTTATGTAAAGAAAATGTGAAACTAAAGATGTGAAAATATGTTATTGAAAGCCATGTGAGACAAATCTGAAATCATGTGAAATCAGTGAATTTATGTTATTATCATCATGTTATTATGTGCAAAGATGTCTAGAATCTATGTTAGGGATAATTGGTGAAAACGGGTATAAGATGGCATGATTGTTTGATCACATGATATGTTTTATGCAATATTGTAGCTTTCATGTATAGGTTTACAGCCGTTAAACCATGTGAAATCAGCAACCTAAAGCATGTGAAAGGTTATGTATGCACTTAAGGACATGTGAAATCCATGCTAGTTGTGTTCCCCTTTCATGTATGTAAAATTGTTCATGTTGGTAGCTCTCATGTCTTAGTTCTTTAAAGATTAAAGTTTCATGAGTAAATTGAATAGAGAGCATGTGATAGGTGAATTTTATTCTTAGAAATCTGAAAGCATGATTCATGTATAAAATTGTAAAACTTTCATGAGTAGTGTTGCTTGCTGAGTCCTTGGACTCACTCCTTGCTTCGGCGTACAGGTGTAGTTGGTGACGTGGCACCTTTGGAGGAGGCAGCAGAGACGGACTCCGAGCGCGAGACTAGCTTTGGAGTTTCTTGAGATTGTGTATTTCATAAGTATGAAATTTGAACATTGTATTAGAGTATATGAAAAGGATGTATAGTGTGGACAATTTGTATTTTATTTCAGTAATTTAAATCATGTGGACCTTTAGTTCTTTTATGATTATTGCGAATTGCATGTATGTTTAATGTGGATGATGAATGAATGGAGACAATGGTCTTTTACTTCCGCTACTCTGTTGTATATTCGTGTGTATCTCAGCTGTATGTATCGTTTGGTAAATGTCCCACTGTGGCAGCGCTCGCTATACCGACGTGGGTTGGTATAACCGTACCGTATAATGAGGGCCGCCACAGAGATTGGTATCAGAGTGACCGTTGAGTTTACACATGAATATACCTAAGTCATCATCCCCATTGCATGCTAAGTATGTCCACATGTGTAGAAAACACTAATAAGAAATGAAAGATAGATAAGAAAATGGTTAGAGAAATTAGTAACCTAGCTCTAATAGTGGCTGAAATTTTATTACAGCCATGGCTTCCCGTGGACGACGTGGAGGTGTGCCAGCTCGCGACGACGAGCAGAGGCGTGAGGAGCGGGCGAAGCAGCAGGCCCCCCCCACAGGGTCCTGTGCTTCCCCCACCACCGCCAGTGGACTATGGAGTATTCATGCAAGGTCTGGTGCAAGCCATGCAGACGCAGGCCCACACCCAGGCAGCACTCCAGGCCCAGTTGGAGGCCCAGGTAGAATAATGAAACAACCTAGTTTGCTATTTAAATTGTGTGATATTGTGTTTATTGTATATTGTTTTTGTTTATGTAGCAGGCTCAGGCCCCAGCTCAGGACCATGGTGGACCTTCCATCATGGAGCGATTCAAGAGGATGACCCCACCCTCTTTTAAGGGGGAGAGTGATCCGCTAATGGCAGAAAGCTGGATGAGGAGACGGAGAAAATCTTCCGAGCTATCAGGTGTCTTGATGAGGACAAGGTGACATTAGCCACCTACATGCTACAGGTATGCTTTAGGTATGCTTGTATGTTGTTTGTCAAGTTAGAATTTGTTAGTTAGTGCTTATGAAGGAGTATTGCAGGAGAGCTGATGTATGGTGGTCCTCCCTACTACGTACACGCTTTGAGGACGAGCAGCTAGACGTGGCGTGGGATGCGTTCGTGAGGCTCTTCTGAGCCAAGTTCGTCCAGAGCATATCCAGGACAAGATGGAGCAAGAATTCCTTTCCCTGACGCAAGGATCAATGACCGTCCTGGAATACGAGGCAAGGTTTTCTGAACTTTCTAAATATGCACCGCATATCGTAGAGGATGAGCGCAGGAAGACCAAGAAGTTCGTGATGGGACTCAAGCCATCGCTGCAGACGAGACTCGTGGCGTTCGACCCACCGCACGCTAGACGAGGCCTCAGCGCTGCCTGCAGGCAGGAGGGAGAAATGGAGCAATATCTGGAGGAGAAGAAGGCTTCACAGAAGAGGCCGGCAGCGACATTCCAGCGGCAGGATAAGAGGAAAACGGTGTACCAGACACCGCAGAAACCAGTGGCAGTCAGCAACTCTCAGGTACCTTCTGTACGTTCCCCTGGTGTGATGAAGGAGTGTCCCCATTGCGGGAAGACCCATGGAGGTTCCGAGTGTTGGTTAGTAGCGGGTAGATGCTTAAAGTGTGGGAGCAGCGACCACAAGATCAAAGATTGCCCAAGACTTCAGCAGGAGCTCAGCGTGGAGCGCCAGCACCAGTAGTAGCGGCAGCCGCGCCACTACAGGAAGACCAGGAAGGCCTCGAGCCCCAGCTCGAGTGTTTGCTTTAGCTCGCGAGGACCGAGCAGGCGGAGCATGTCACCGAAGGTACAGTTTTACTTTTCGGTGTGCACGCTCGGGTTTTGTTTGATACGGGTGCTACTCACTCGTTCATTTCCGAGCGGTTCGCTAGGCAGTTAGCCCTAGAGTCAGGCATAGAGTCTGAGGAGTTAGAGGTCCCTTTGTCTGTGCACACCCCTGCGGGCACGGTATCGACTAGGAGTGCATTCCGTCGTTACCTGTGTGTATTGAGGATAGATTCCTAGATGGGTGTTTCTTCTTGCTAAAGATGAAGGACTATGATTGTATTCTTGGTCTGGATTGGCTAGAGGAGCACTATGCGTTAGTGGATTGTCGTAGGAAGAAGATTGTTTTCCGCATTCCTGGCGAGGACGAGTTCTCTCATCCCTTGCCAAAGAACTTAGCGGGAAATTTAGTTATCTCTGCCATGAAGGCGATGCGCATGGTGAACAAGGGCTGTGACGCATTTCTTGCCAGCGTTATGCTAGTACCCGATGCTGGTTCATCACTGACTCTTGCAGAGATCGATGTGGTGCAGGAGTTTCCAGATGTCTTTCCCGATGACCTGTCTGGATTGCCACCGGATAGAGAGATAGAGTTCACTATAGAGTTGCTTCCAGGCACCTCTCCTATCTCGAAGGCACCATATAGGATGGCCCTGCAGAATTAGCCGAGTTGAGGAAGCAATTGCATGATTTGCTTGATAGGGATTCATTCGCCCTAGTGTTTCCCCTTGGGGCGCACCTGTAGTATTCGTCAAGAAGAAAGACGGGTCACTTCAGTTGTGCATTGATTATAGGAAGTTGAACCAAGTGACTGTGAAGAACAGGTATCCCTTACCTCGGATTGATGATCTGTTTGACCAGTTGCGAGAGGCATCAGTCTTCTCCAAGATTGACTTGCGATCTGGTTATCATCAATTGAGAATTCGGAGTGAGGATGTGTCCAAGACGGCATTTAGAACCCGTTATGGACATTATGAGTTTTTGGTCCTTCCTTTCGGATTGACTAACGCCCCTGCAGCGTTCATGGATCTCATGAACCGGGTGTTTAGTCCGTATTTAGATAGCTTTGTTGTTATGTTTATTGATGACGTGTTGGTCTATTCTCCGGATGAGGCCACACATCGTCAGCATTTGAGGTTAGTCTTAGAGGTTCTCCGTGAGCACAAGCTGTATGCGAAGTTCAGCAAGTGCGAGTTCTGGTTGCGCGAGGTTCACTTTCTCGGGCATGTTATCTCCGGCGCTGGTGTTGCAGTTGATCCAGCAAAGTCCAGGCAGTTATGGATTGGGAGATTCCCAGGACCCCTTCGGAGATTCGTAGTTTCCTTGGGTTAGCTGGTTACTATCGGCGATTCATTGAGGGTTTCTCATCCATCGCCGCCCTTTGACAAAGCTGACCAGAAAGGGTGAGAAGTTCGTATGGTCTGAGGCATGTGAGCGTAGCTTTCAGCTATTGAAGGCTAAGCTTACTTCTGCTCCGGTATTGGTATTACTAGTGGTCTAGAGGGCTTTGCCATTTATACGGATGCATCTCAGATTGGTTAGGCTGTGTACTCATGCAGCGAGAGAGGGTAGTGGCTTATGCTTCTCGTCAGTTGAAGGAGCATGAGAGGAACTATCCGACTCATGATTTGGAGCTCGCAGCTGTGGTTCATGCACTAAAGATCTGGAGGCACTATCTTTATGGTGTCAGATTTGAGGTGTTTACCGACCACAAGAGCTTGAAGTATCTTTTCTCCCAAAAGGAATTAAACCTGAGGCAGAGAAGATGGATTGAGTTCTTGAAGGACTATGACTTCGACCTTCAGTATCATCCTGGAAAGGCGAATGTCGTAGCGGATGCTCTTAGTAGGAAGAGGTCTTCGCTCCAGCAGGATTGGAAGATGTTGGAGGATGCAGCGTGCTCTATGACCGAGTTAGAGCCATCGTTGTGTCAGGCTTTTGTAGCTCAGCTATCCCTTAGATCCTCAGTCTTGGATGAGGTGATTGAGCAGCAGAAAGCCGACCCTAGATTGTTAGAGTTAGTGGGTAAGGCGGGCATTGCTCGTGATGAGGACGGTGTGATTAGATTTCAGCACCGTGTTTGTGTCCCTGATGTAGTAGATGTCCGTGAGCATGTGTTAGCGGAGGCTCATAGATCGCGATTCTCTATTCATCCGGGTAACACTAAGATGTATCAAGACCTGAAGAGATCATTTTGGTGGTCCGGCATGAAGAAGGATGTTGCGGATTATGTGTCTAGATGCTAGTATGTCAGCAAGTGAAAGCCGAGCGGCAGCGACCATCCGGCCTTATGCAGAGGATGGATATCCCGTATGGAAGTGGGAAGCTGTCACTATGGACTTCGTTTCGGGTTTGCCTCGATCTAGAAGGGGCAATGACTCGATTTGGTAGTAGTTGTAGATAGATTCTCGAAGACTGCTCATTTCTTGCCTATGAAGAAGAAGCAGTCAGTAGAGAGTTTAGCTAGATTGTATGTTAGCGGTATCATTAGATTGCATGGTGTGCCGAAGTCGATCATTTCGGATCGAGATCCGAGATTTACTTCGAGATTGTGGAAAGGTCTTCAGGATGCGTTAGGTTCGGAGCTTAAGCTCAGTTCGGCGTTTCATCCCCAGACCGATGGACAGTCCGAGAGGACTATCCAGACGCTCGAGGATATGTTGAGAGCGTGTGTTCTGGATTGGAAGGATGATTGGGAGCGTCATTTACCTCTTGTGGAGTTCGCATACAACAACAGCTTTCATGCTAGTATTGGTATGGCTCCATTCGAGGCGTTGTATGGTAGGCCCTGCAGATCTCCTTTATGTTGGGAGGAGACTGGTGATAGGCAGTTGATCGGACCGGAGTTAGTTCAGGAAACTTCGGATAAGATTCAGCTTATCAGGAAAAGGCTTGTTGCGGCACAGGATAGGCAGAAGAGTTATGCCGACAACAGAAGAAAGGATTTGGAGTTCGAGGTTGGCGATCATGTCTTCTTGAAGATATCGCCTACTCGAGGTGTTACAGATTTGGCAGGCATAGCAAGCTAAGCCCTAGATTCATTGGCCCATATGAGATTCTCAGACGTTTGGGCAGCGTGGCGTACGAGCTAGCTTTACCCCCAGCTTTGGCTAGCGTTCACCCGGTATTCCACGTATCTATGCTCAGGAAGTATGTCCGAGATCCGTCTCATGTGATTAGTCATGAGCCCTGGAGATCCAGCCAGATCTTTCGTATGTCGAGCAACCCATAGCCATTCTTGACCGGAAGGTTCAGCATCTCCGGAACAAGAGTATTGCGTCGGTGAAAGTTCTATGGCGGAACTTCTCACGTGAGGAGGCTACGTGGGAGCTTGAGGATGCGATGAAGAAGAAGTATCCCCTTTTGTTTGAGTAGTGTCGTTCTAACTTCGAGGACGAAGTTTCTTTAAGGGGGAGAGGGTGTAAGACCCTCGAATTTCCGTCGCATTATTTGTATTTATGTGTGTATGTTTGTGCTTGTGTATGTATGTACATATTTACGTACGTATTAATTAGTACGAGTACGTGTGCATGTGTTATATTAAATATAAATAATGTATGTATTGCATGGTGATAGTATGGATATAATACCATATACATATTGCATGTATATATGCATGGTATGCATGTTTTCTGCATATTTAGAGTTCTGGCCGAAGGCCACCTTGGCGTCAAGCCCAGGCCGTTTAGGTGGTGTCAGCGTCCAGACATGGACGCCAACACTAATCCTGGCGTCCAGCGATATGGACGCCAATTTCTCTGGCCTGCATGCGCAGCAGAGCTGCAAGCTTCTGAAACAAGGTAAGCCAACCATTGGGGGATGTCCCCAACGGCTCTGAAGGCTGTCAAATCAGCATGGTGAGTGGGAGAGAGACCCCCTTATGTCTGAACCCGAAATGGCTCTCCCCACTCCTCCTTCACCTTGCAAGAGGAGAAAAAGTGAGAAGAAAACCCTAGAGAGAAAAACTGAGAGAAAACCCACTTTGGAACCCAGAATCCATCAACCTGAGGATCTGCTCCGGAGATCTACTGCTTCAAGAAGGTAGCTGGATCAAAGGAGGAGGCTTCCCCGACATCCCCTTGGCGTGGAGATCATCCAGGAGCCCGGAGGAGAGATCATTTGGAGGGGAGTTCTGCACTTCTTGGGACAGCCCAAGGAGGGCTTCACCAACACCCTAACCCTTTGGAAGAATTTTTAAAAGGCAAGTGACCTATCCATGATGTCCCGTATGAGTCTAGGTCGGTTTTGATATTTTTATGGATTTTCCTCGAGTCCTAGACCCTCCCATTCACCCAAGTTTGAGAGGTCGGGTCTGTGTTTCTGCACAGACCTGATTCGACGGCAAGGTCCCTGGACGCCCAGATCATGCTTGGCGTCCATCGGCCATGCCGCTGACTCTGAGTCAGCGGCCAGAGACCGCCGCCAAGTTCCTCTGGACAGAACAGTGAACTGTTCTGCCCCCTTTACATTAATTTCGGTATGGTTTCCGTGATGAGGGATATGGTAATCCTATACTCTATGTATATAGTCAATTGTGGTGTGTGGATGATTATGGTGTGTGATGGTGAATGTAGGAAATTGTATCCTTAAACTTTTAAGCATGACTTGATAATATTCTTGCCAATCCATGTTCCATGAGTAGGATTAAACTGAATGCCTTGGTTTTGTCAGTCATGAAGATTAGTAGATCAGTAGATGTATGCCAATTTTGGTAAATTGATCCATGCTTGCATGAGTTGCAAATGAATTCGGTTCGATAAATAGAAAGACATGCAAAATGGTTTGTGGTGATTGATCTATAGATGTATGATTTAGGGAAATTTTGTATTCTCAAATCATGCATATATTAGTAGCCTCTGTTAAAACAGTAAGTGGCAATTTGCAAGATGTGTAAACCCCATGTAACTTAAGTTGTGAATAGTATGCTAAATAGGTGTTTTATTTTCTGTAAATTCTATTCAGCTCAGAAAAATCTGAAAATTTGAGTGTATGATCTTGAACCCGAAAACAGCATGTGGTTAAAATTCAGGTCATTTGGATAGTAAATAAGAGTTATGTATTTTCATGTGAAATGCGATAATCTACGTGTATTATCGTAATGTGATTAGTTATTGTCTAAAACCAACTTGATTGGTGAAATTACTGTGTGCTAAGCTCTTGAAATTCTGTAGTACCATGTTAGGAAAAACAAGATATTCATGTGAGTGAGAAAGTGAATGAGATGAAAAGTGTGAAGTGTAAAACCATGTGTAAAACGGTAAATGTGTAAATGTGTAACTGTGCCAATGTGACACTGCTTCCGTAGAGGGCAGTGGAGCTGTATCAGGGAAAAGTCCCCCTGAGAAAGTTCATTGTGTAAGTGACCCTAAGGGCATTAGGGGGAAATCCTGGAGGTGGACAAGTACCACTGGTTAGGGTGGAGACTTGTTCTCCGGTCTGCGCAGTCCAAGAGTCGCCATTGGAATGCCTAGATGGCGTCTATGTGTAATGTGATGTGTATATGTCCTTCTTTGGTGGTTTGGACTATGTGTCACGGCACCTAAAATGTGTAATGTGAAATGTGTAATGTGTATGTCCATGTGTAAATGTGTAAGTGACAATGTGAATGTGTATGTGTAAAGTGAACCATGTGAAAGGAAACTGTGTAAAGAAATGTGAAACTAAAGATGTGAAAATATGTTATTGAAAACCATGTGAGACAAATCTGAAATCATGTGAAATCAGTGAATTTATGTTATTATCATCATGTTATTATGTGCAAAAGATGTCTAGAATCCATGTTAGGGATAATTGGTGAAAACGGGTACAAGATAGCATGATTGTTTGATCACATGATATGTTTTATGCAATATTGTAGCTTTCATGTATAGGTTTACAGCCGTTAAACCATGTGAAATCAGCAACCTAAAGCATGTGAAAGGTTATGTATGACTTAAGGACATGTGAAATCCATGCTAGTTGTGTTCCCCTTTCATGTATGTAAAATGTTCATGTTGGTAGCTCTCATGTCTTAGTTCTTTAAAGATTAAAGTTTCATGAGTAAATTGAATAGAGAGCATGTGATAGGTGAATTTATTCTTAGAAATCTGAAAGCATGATTCATGTATAAAATTGTAAAACTTTCATATGAGTAGTGTTGCTTGCTGAGTCCTTGGACTCACCCTGCTTCGGCGTACAGGTGTAGTTGGTGACGTGGCACCTTTGGAGGAGGCAGCAGAGACGGACTCCGAGCGCGGAGACTAGCTTTGGAGTTTCTTTGAGATTGTGTATTTCATAAGTATGAAATTTGAACATTGTATTAGAGTATTATGAAAAGGATGTATAAGTGTGGACAATTGTATTTTATTTCAGCAATTTAAATATGTGGACCTTTAGTTCTTTATGATTATTGCGAATTGCATGTATGTTTAATGTGGATGTAGCAACCTGAATTTTGCGAAAAATAAAATTAAATGAAGAATAAAACCTGGCTAATGAATATTTGAATAGAGCATTAAATAAAACCATTAAATGGAAAAGAGTAATGGCTTTGCTTATTGGATCTTTATTGAATTTATTGGGTCAAAATATGAATTTACAAAGTGAGCAATAATAGGCAAAATACCTAAATCGTAACTAAATTATTACCTAAAATAGAAAGGGGTATTTAATGCATTAAATAGGAAGTTAGAGTTGGAATTGGATTCATACTACCCTTATGGGTTAGCACGAATTTGGATTTTTCCAAGTCTAATAGAGATTGGGAAAGCAAGGAAGGAAGGTTAGAGTAAGGAAATTTCGTAATTAGAGTAGTAGTAGGAATAGAAATACATACTTGCATAAATACACCTCCTAAACTCCCTTGGGCAACCCTAGCTCGTTGCCAAGAGTTGCTGACGTGGAGAGGAGGCTAAGGAGGAGAGGATTTTGTGGAGAGAAGAAGAGATTGAAGCTTCTTCCCTTGTTCTTCAAGTTCTAGCCCTAGAAGACAAATCAAGTCAAGGTAGGCATTCTCACAAGCAAAAAAACAATAAATTTTCTGTAGCTTCTTCCTACCCTCTTGAACGAAACCCCCAAGTTCATATTTTTCCATCCACCCTATCTTTTGTCTTAATTTTGAAGAACTGCAAACATGATAACCCCGAGGTGTCATGTTTAATTCAAATCTCTATGTATACTTGATCCCATGCTACGAAAGTTTTTACTGTAGATACTTCATGTTGTTAGGGATCATTTGCCCCTAAAAAGCCTAAAATTCATAAGCATGTTGCCGAATTAAAGCAGTCTTGCTCTCTATGTCATGTTCTATGTTACTCGTCCTTGTCGTTCTCAAACCATGTTCAAACCATGCTCTCTCTCTAATTCGATTTACTGGAAGTACTCTTACATGTCGTTTAGTTTGCAACTGGTTTCATGATTTTTCGTTGACTGTATAATTAGTTATGATTTTCTAAATGACCTGTATCGAAATTTAAATGTTCTGGTCCGCAATCCAATGTCTGGTCTGACTCCTGTCAGAGTCAGGCGCAGACAACCAGAAGGCGACACCTCGATACGTCGCTTCTGGGGCCTGATGCGACAGCCTCCCTGTCGCGACCAAGAAGGCGAAGGTGAGCCGTCGCATTCTCAGAACCCGATCTGCAAGCCAGTCGCGACCCTTTTAGGCCTGTCGCGTTCTGCCCTGACCCTGTCGCATTCCTTACAGGCCTATGTCGCTTCTCAGAGTTGCAGAAAAAACCCATGAAAAATATTTTGTCGCTTTTAAATAATCCTTACGCCTTCTTACCGTTATACCCCAGTAAAAACCCTACTTAAAAATTGGTGCTATATTGAATGTTTTAAAATACATATTTCACGACTTATTTCTATCTATGATTTCTCTGCACTTGCACACACATGAACCATCCAATTGTGGCTGAACTCTTGCAGAAATATCTCATAATGTATCTGGTAATGTATTGAAATAAAGAATATTAATTGCCCTATTTTAAAGGACTTGTATTGTTTCTCGCGTTGCTATTATACCGATATTGACGCTCCACTGTTCTAGAATTCCTCTAGAACGTTGAGCACATGTTTATATACACACTTTACTTGGCTTGTGGTGAACTCTCCGTCGGATATTCCTTTCGCCGGACTAGTGAACTCTTGCACAAGGCCTCCGTAAGTCTCCTCTGATCATGGATTCCACATGGTCGACGAGCCGGTTGTTACCTATTACCTATGATACCTTTAGGGATCTATATGATCCAAACGGCTATTAGAGATTCACTCTCGTCTTAAATCATGCCGGACCTCTGAACCTGTGCATAGCAAGGCCAGTGGTAGGGTCGTGAGTTCCACCTGACTGCCAACACCAAGTGCGCGTGTTGTGCAACTATTACTATCGCCTGATTACTCGACGTATTACGTGCAATGTCCATTAGCTCTCATCTATACTCTACTCGCTTCACTACTCAGTTCAATCCACATCTCATCTATTCATCTAGTGCTCTTATCTATTTCTTGGTACTCTATATTGGCCATGACTAATGTCTAAAGATAAACAATATAACCAATGCTTGGCAATATATAAAGGCCGATCTGGTCCTGGGATGTGCGCCAAAAGTGCTAGTGCCCATGGGAGTTAAATGATCAGAGTGTTTGGCATTTACACTCAAGTGTTATCTATCTCGACTATCTATATGACAATCATAACACAAACGTGCTATACTCTCTCGATGTCTAGAATGACAAACAAGTGCTATACTCGTCGTGCTTATTACTATACTTGTGCTAGGGTGCTATGGCCATCCTGCTGTTCGTGCTATATTCGATACTTGTGCTATTTTGGAAAACTATACTCGATCTCGAGCTATTGTGCTATCTGTTACTGTTGTGTGGCTATCTTACTATATTTTGACTCTCTTGTACCTGCTATCTCTAGACCCTATGCCATAAATACGTTAATTATTTAAAAGCCTGCTTGAGCCTGAGATTTAAGTCCTACTGGGCGTATCGCTCACCCTATGTTATTGATGTTGTGTTCTCAGGTGAGACCGAGGATGACACCTACAATCACGAGGAAGGGAATGACCAAGAGTGAAGCCAGGAGTGCCCTCGAGTCGTTAGGTGATCTTAGAGTTGTAGTTAGTCATTTTCCTTTTATTGCAATGTAATTGGGCCCTATAGAATGGCTCTAATATTAGTGGTTGTAACTAGACATTTGAAAAGTTATCAATGAGAAAGATTTGTTTTAGTAATATCAATGTGCAATGGTTTGATGTCTAGTACTCGCTCTATACCGTTTCTTGCAACTGCCTTCGCGCTCGATATTCCGCGTTGGGGCGTGACAGTGGATGATGAATGAATGGAGACAATGGTCTTTTACTTCCGCTACTCTGTTGTATTCGCGTGTATCTCAGCTGTATGTATCGTTTGGGTAAATGTCCCACTGTGGCAGCGCTCGCTATACCGACGTGGGTGGTATAACCGTACCGGTATAATGAGGGCCGTCACACTTTCTCTATCTCCATTCCCATTTTTCACCCTCTCTTATATCTATTGGTCTCCTAGACGTTGTTTTTTTTCCTCCGGCTTTCTCACTGATCCTCTTTACTAGCACTGCAGTCTCTAATTCAGAATGTACTTAAACTCTTATTAGTATATAATTATCTGCTTTCACCATGTTTATGATATATTAGACGTAAAGACAATTGTATCCGTCAAAAAAAGTAACCACGTACCTATGAATACAATTGAATGGATTGAGTTGCCTTAACTATATACTATTGTGACGACATGACATAGAGAATAGATAATCCAATGATCAGTACGATTTACTCAGTGTGGGAGCAGACACCCTCTCCTTACCATCGTTACTATTATATCTGCACGTTCAAATGGGAGGCCAAGTACCCAATTCACATGACATTAAAAAGATCGTGTTGTTGGAGCATGTGCACATACATGAGTGGAAGAGGATTCCATGACAATGCAATCACGAGGAGGAAGACGACGCAAACGTCGAGTGCTGGAGGAGACGTCAAACCCATGGGAGTCTCCCTGCACTACAACAAAAGTGGGCAACACTTACAGAAAGTCGGGTACGGTTTCAGTTTCGTAAGTTATTAGCTTCTGTACTTACGGTGTTATAAAATTTATTAATATTTTAATAAACATCTCCAACACCGTAAATACACCATAAGAATAGGTTGTGTGATAAACGTAAAAAATTGAAAACCG
>JACBKR010000302.1:0-59401 GCA_014218235.1 Colocasia esculenta
CTTAATGACAAAAAGGGGGAGAAAATACTTACATATGTATGAAACATCTTTGAAACATTTTTTCAGTACTTTACCTTTTTTCTGCTTACTGTTAAGTATTGTTAAAATATTGATTAAGTTTTGTCATCACAAAAAAGGGGAGATTGATGAACAGTCCATCCCCTCGTAATTTTAAATCCATTACATACTTATTTTGGTGATAAACAAAACTCTGTCAAAAGTTTTCTAACTACATTTCATTTAGCCTTAAGCACAGGAAATCTTCAAAGAAAATCAAGCACTTATGGTAAGTACATATATGCATTGATTCCAGTAAAGATGTAACGACTTCTTTGTAAGTTCTAAAGTTCAAACAAGTCGATGTTATAACGATTTCATAAGTCATCGTAACGATTTCTTTAGAAAGCGTAACACTTGCCAGTCATAACGATTCATAAGTCATCGTAACGATTTCTTTAGAACTCGTAACGACTTGCTCGTCATAACGATTTCTTTAGAAGCGTAACGACTTTCCAGTCATAACGATTTCATAAGTCATCGTAACGATTTCTTAGAATTCGTAACGACTTGCTCGTCATAACGATTTCTTTAGAAAGCGTAACGACTTGCCAGTCATAACGATTTCATAAGTCATCGTAACGATTCTTTAGAACTCGTAACGACTGCTGTTATAACGATTTCTTAGAAAGCGTAACGACTTGCAGTCATAACGACTTCATAAGTCATCGTAACGACTCTTTAGAACTCGTAACGACTTGCTCGTCATAACGATTTCTTTAGAAAGCGTAACGACTTGCCTGTCGCAACGACTTATAAGTTATCGTAACGATTCCTAGAAAGCGCAACGACTTGCTGTGGTAACGATTTCATAAGCTACCATAACGACTTCTTTAGAACTCACAACGATTTGCTTTCCGTAACGACTTCTTTAGAACTCACAACGATTGCTTTTTGTAACGATCTTTAGAACTACAACGATTGCTTTCGTAACGACTTCTTTAGAACTCACAACGATTTGCTTACCGTAACGACTTCTTTAGAACTCGCAACGACTTGCTGTCATAACGATTTCGTAAGTTATCATAACGACTTTCTGAATCTATAACGATGTGTTATGATTCATAACGACTCTCTTAGACTATCATGATCTCATAACGATTTCATAAGTCATGTTCCATCAAATAAATGTTTTCTTTGATTTGAAATACGTTGAATAGTCAAAGTCGTATCTCACCTGTTGACTGCTATGCATTTAATGAAGACTGAACGTATCTCTGCATGCACGCAGAACATATCTTCCATTATCGTGTATTCTCTGCATGTATCCTTTTAGAACGATAAACTGTCACTACTATATCTGTGTTTACTTGCTCTAACGTTGACTGACATCTGGAGATAGTGTTAGCTGTCTACCATTAAAGCTCAACTTTTGCAGAACCTTGAAGTTGTACCATCTTACAACGTTGGACATAGAAAGAACTACAAGTCACCTCAGAAGATCTCATCACTTTGCGTGCTCTAAAGAACAAAAGACTGTTGACTGGAAGCTTCCATAAATCCTTCAGTCTAACGTTCACCAAAGCTGTGAGACAACGACTATCTCATCATCTACATCATGATGAAGATATATATATATATATATATATATATATATATAGATATATATACAAGACAGAAGATTTGAAGATAGAGAAAGATAGCGATCAAGAAAGAAAAACAACTCTGCAGTCTTTCAAGTCTTCACAAGAATTCTAGAGCCAGCTTTGTCATTCCATTCCGCCTTGGCTCTTAGCTCCCTGTGTTGTGAGAAAATCAGAAGAGAGCTAGAATAGTTCTGAGAGAGAGCACCTGTGTAGATCTTTAACTCTCAGTGCTTGTAGCTTCAGATCGAGCTCTGTTAAGCTTGATCTAGGGGCTAGTCAATCCTTTTTCAGATTCCCTTGTTTGTTTCCCTTCGGTGTGAAGGAAGACCTGGTGGTTTCCAGGGTGGTGTGTTTTTCTTTCCCTTCAGGAGTGAAGGAAGACCTGGTGGTACCAGGGTGTTGTGTTCCCTTCGAGTGTGAAGGAAGACCAGCTGAGCTGGGTGGTTGTTTCGTCCATAGGGGGACTGTACCCTAGATAGTGGAATCCTGAGGCTTGCTCAGGGACTGGACGTAGGACTCCTAAGGAGAGGAGATCCGAACCAGGATAAATCTGTGTGTGTTGTGTGATTGTCTTCTTTGTGTGATTGTTCTTTTTCTAACCATTACTAATCTCTTCCAAGAACGTTTTTGTGTTTGTTTAAGTTCAGGTTTTAACTAAGTGAATATTTTTTAAAGACCCATTCACCCCCCCTCTGGGTTCGCCAACCGGGCAACAATATCTTCACAAAAGCCCTGCCTGAGAGAGATTACATCTCTTAGAAGGGAATAGGGATGTGCAAGTTGTGAAAAGATTTCTGTATTTAAATTGGCATATAAATTTTTCAGATTATAATGAACTCTTCTCTCTCCTCTGGCATAAGCAAAAACTCGCTATTTACTTTATTTGACCGCTATTGGTTAAAAAGTAGTTTGACCCGTCAAACCTTTGTCGCTTTCTGCCGTTACCCTTTTGGCGCCCCTTTTTTGATAAAGCATTATTAATTAGTAAATCGTTGTGGGAACGACTCATCTCCACTTTACCCTTCCTTTTCCTTTATCTGTTCGCCCAAAGCCGATGCCCTAACGATTCTGGCATCGACTCTCCGCAAGATTTGAAGCCTTCTCTTCTTCCCGCAAAGAATCCCTTGAGGGCTCCATCCCTTCCATCATCTCCTTCTCCAGAACCTTTTCTCCACTCTACCCATGGCCGCTCCAGTGATCTCCAGAAGTGTAGGGGGCTACAGTGCTGAGTATTTGTCCCCTGAGCAGCAGGAAAGTTTACATTCGTCAAGATGAAGGTTTGCGGAAATAAAGCAGTGGATGTATCAAATTTAGAAAAGAATGGCATGAGCAGTATAGCAGAAACTTTGAGAAGGATGCAGTGGATGGATATTGCCACCTTCACTGAGGTAAGCTATCTCGACCTGGTGAAAGCCTTTTATGTTTATCTAAGGTCAGAGGCGGATGGGTCCCTTGTCTCATCTGTAAAGGGTATCTAAATTAAAGTAGATCATGAGCTTTTGCACTTGCTGTTTGGGATGAAGACTTCTGGACACAGTGGGGTTCACACAGTGAATGATCAAGCAAAGGGTCTTGGCATTATACGTCCAGGTTTCAGGCTGAGAGACGGGAAATTGGATATCAATCAGATGACTGCATTCAACCATTTACTTCATTTTATTATCTGCCAAATTATAGTTCCCCACAGTGCCACCTTCTCAACTTGTACTAGGGCAGATTCGGATATGATGTTCTGGGTAATCCAACAAAAGGAGATTAACATGGCCAAGGTCATGATGGAGAGAATGAAGTTTGCCCATGATCAAATCTGGGATACAAAGAGCAAATTGAATGTTTCATTGCCCTATGCTCATCTACTTACCAAGATTTTAACCATTTGGAGTAAATCTATCTGGGGCAGTTGTGGAAAAGATGGGCCAGTCTATAAGGTCCAGGAACCTAAAGAAAAGTGGATTCTCAGTGCAGAATGGATATGGACAAGAGCTCTGTGGCAGAGGGAGAGGCCATCATTGGAGATGTTCCAGAGATTCCAGAAGAAGCAGCAGATCCTCCAGCAAAATTAGAGGTAGAATCAGCAGCAGTAGAACAAGCAGCAGCAGAACCTGCAGTGGAAGAACAATCAGAGACTTCAGGATCACCTGTTATGGAGGTTGACTCTCGTCCTCCAGAAACTCAATGGGAGAAGCAGTAGCAAGTGTGGCAGATCCCTTGACCACCTCCAGAGTGCCTCTATTCTAAGAGAAGTGTTGGATTCCTTTCCTTCCACCTCAGTTACTTCAGAAATAGGTGGACTTACAGAGACAGAAGCTATGGCACCAAGCCATATTGAAAGATCCAATGCAGAAAATATTATTTCTGAGGAGCCAACAGTTGCGCAAGGGGAAGTAGTGATGGATGAAGCTCCTACTGAGGGGGCGCAAATTGCAAGTGTGTCTCAAGTATCTACTTCTGTGGCCGAGGGTCACATTGAAATGGAGGAAGCTCCTAGCCAAGTGGAGCCAATTGGAAGTGAGCCTCAAACGTCAGAATCAGTGGCAGAAGGCCACAGTGAGGACATTGTTTTGGAAGAAGCTCCCACTCTGGGGGAACAAGAAAATGTTGTTAAATCTGCTCCTATTCAGGGGGAGCAAGAGCTTGGTACAGAAGAAGCACCATCACAAAGGGAGCCCATTGAAAATGCCCCTGTAATGAAGGACCTAGTACAGGTCATGGTGAATATGAAGAACCAGTACCTCAGAGAAAAATAAAGATAGTGGTTCACAGAAGGCAAGGAAAGGGCCACAGGAAAGTTATTTGAAGCCTGTTATGGACACACTAAAGGCTCAAGGAGATATATTATCATCAGTTCAGTCCAGTGTCCAAGGCATTCTTGTCAGTCAAGCTACAGCCACTTCTGAACTGTCTTTAGTCCGAAATGCTATGAGGTGGTTCAACAAGGAATTGTCAGACATGAAGACCATGCTATCAGTAATTTCCAGGACAGGTGGACTTTCTCCTTCTGCTACTCAGAGCAGACCAGCAGCTGTTCCTCGGCCACCAGGGCCTCCAGCACAAGAGTCAGGGCCATCTGGGCCATCAGTGCAAGCATCAGGGCCATCAGGGCCATCTCATCAGGATTCTAGGCCATCTGGGCCATCTGCAGTTGTCAGAGAAGGTCAAGAAAAAGGGAAAGAGCCAGTAGCAGCTTCCAAGGCCCCTGAAACTTCTACTCTTGTAACTCCAATCCCCTCCTCACCTTCATCCTCTTCTACAGCCCCTCCAGCTCCACCAACCTTCAAACACCCTATGCCTCGCACCCAAACCTCATCCTCTATCATTCCATCTCAACCTTCTTTCTCTCCCACTTCCTCTCAACCTCAGCTTGATCTTCACCTCTCTCTAAAACTACTCCAGTTCACCCATCTTCATCCTTCAATCCAAACATCTCTTCTATCCTCCTACTCCTTCTTCTATCACTTTCATTCCGGAATCACCTCAAATTCACAGTGACTTTGATACTAATCTTCTAGATGACTTTGAGAGAAGTACCCTCATCTCCATACTATCCACTGCCACTCATGTCCACTAGACTGATCCTCCGAGTCCTGCCAAGAAGAAGAGGAAACATTCATCCTCTGTCAGCATCCTTCCACACCATTATTTCTCCTCTTTGGTACTCTATTACCCTCGACCCTCAGAGAAGATCCATCTATAAGGAATACCTTCAAAAATGTATCCTTTCCACTATCTATGGTATTCCCTTCCTCAACCTCTCTGAGCATCTAAACATTGTTCTTCCTCTTTGCCAGTTCTCCCACCTTCAAAAATCCAAAATCTATGAGGGGACTGAGTTCAAGACTGAAGCACAGTGGGCCAGCGTCAAGGAAACAAGCCTCAGTACTCAAAATACTTGACTGCCTGTACAGAAATCCTTACCCATAGAGATCACCCACTCACTCTTTCTGAGTGGTTCCTTCTTCGGCATAAGACCTCTTGGGGCCCATTCATTCTGAAAGAGATCAGGATAGCCAAGAACTTCCAGTTGTACAGTGATTTCTGCTACCTGAACAAGCTGCCTGAAGTCCAGTTCTACCAATTTCATTCAGCCATAGTGATGCTGAGATCAGAACATCCAATAAATCTTCCCCTCACAGTGGATTTTGCAAACCTCAAAGTTGACTCTCCAGTTCTTCTGCCGAAGCTACACTCCTTAGTGTTTGACTCAGATGCAGGCTCCCATGCCTTTGATATGTTTGCTAAGTAGATGGGCAGAATGTCAGCTAAGCAGGGTAGAATGCCTTCCTTTTTGTAGTTTATTTTCAGAGAATACCACTCTGGCCGCATTTCCTCCCAAGTCTTGGCTCCACTCATTTTTGAGTGTGAGAGGCTTTCTCCCTCCGTATGGGAAACACTCTACAAGGAACCCCATCTTCAGTTGCAAGCCATCAACAGTTCCTTGATCCGTCAAGCTAAGCCTATTCTATCAGTCGAAGCCTTCTTGGATCTCAACTCCATAAATCCCATTCAAGAGATCTATGTTGAGTGGGCAGCCAGATATACTGCCTTCTATGCCTTAAAGAAGGATCTTCTTGATCAGAAGATTCTCTATCCAATCTCTCTGGATAGATTTCTCCATTGTGCCAGTTTTGGAAAAAGCACCTACTTCAGATTCATACTGGACAGAGATCAGTATGAAGAATTCCTGGAAGAGCAGCGGCAGCTATACATTCAGAGGATCACTCCAGCCATGGGTTCTTCCTTCTCAGTTGCTCCTGGTGTTTTCCACCAGACTTTTGAAGATATGGAGATCAAGGCATGGGCTGTCATTTCCCAGCATGCCTCTCTTTTGTCTCCGTTGTATTATCTTACTCCAAATTAATCCAAAGCTTTCTCTCTTCTTTGTCTCATAGACTATCTTTTTTCTTATTGACAAAAAGGGGGAGAAAACTAAAGCAACTCTGAAAAACATGTCTGTTTATTTATGCTGTTTAGTATATTTTGTCATCATCAAAAAGGGGGAGATTGATGACCAAACTTTCCCCATATAATTTAATCACTTATTTATATATAATTTTGATGATTAACAAAACAATACTGATGAAAAACTTGAGCCTTGAGGACAGGAAATAAAAGTAAAAGGATGTTCAAAACAATCAGGTAAAACTCTCACTTCATATTTTTCCCAAGTCATTGCATCGACTTCTTCATACATTATAACGACTTGCTAAGACATCGGTTTCCTTGTAAGTTATAAAGTCTTGCCAAGTCTCCGCAACGATTTCTTAAGATGTCATAACGGTTTCTTAAGACCTCGTAACGATTTGCTTGTCGCAACGATTTCTTAAGTTGTCATAACGACTTCTTTAGAACTCGCAACGACTTGCTCGCCGTAACGATTTCTTAAGTTGTCATAACGATTTCTTAAGACCTCGTAACGATTTGCTCGTCGTAACGATTTGTTAAGTTGTCATAATGACTTCTTTAGAACTCGCAATGACTTGCTCGCCGTAAGGATTTCTTAAGTTGTCATAACAATTTCTTTAGAGCTCATAACGACTTGCTCGTCACAATGACTCTATAAGTTGTCATATCGATTTCTTTAAAACTCGCAACGACTTGCCTTTTGCTAAGTGTTTCATATCGATTTTTTCAGAAACACAACGACTTGCATCTCATAACGATTTCTGTATTGTTCATAACGATTTGTCTACCACAACGATTTCTTAAGTGATCACATCGATTTCTGTAGAACTCATAATGATTTCTGTATTGTTCATAACGATTTGTCTACCACAACGATTTCTTAAGTGATCACAACGATTTCTGAAGAACTCATAACGATTTCTGTATTGTTCATAACGGTTTGTCTACCACAACGATTTCATAAGTACTTACAACGATTTCATTATGATTTAATGATTCTCTATCATAACGATTTGCCTATCAACTTATAACGATTTCATAAGTCATAAAGGCATCGGCTCTGTTTATATCGATTTTATCAATATTCTTTAATATACGTTGAATAGTCAAAATCTTGTCTCGCCTGTTTGACTGCTATGCATTCAATGCACTCTGAACGTATCTCTCATGCATACAGATGATATCTTCCACTATTGTGCTATTCTGTCGACATCTTTATTTTGACAGAAAGGAGCTTTGCTAAATATAGCAATATCTTTTCCAAATGTGACTAACAATCAGTGACAACCCTAGCTGTCTCCTATGTATTTGTGATATGCTTGCAGATACCTGACAAGATTTATCTGTATAATGTTGGACACAAAAGATACAAGATATCAAACATTTCTTTGACGTGTACTAAAGGATAAAAGACTGAAGATCAGAAGCATCCTTGCAGACCAGTCTAACGTACACCAGAATGAGAGACAACGGTTCTTTAACGTTCAAATTTCAAGTAGAAGCTTAAATACAAGACTACAAGACTGAGAAGGACATACTTTTGAAGAGAACATTCTGTGATAGAGAATAGCCAATCCTTCAAGTCTTCAGTAGTTGAAAACAAGAGCGAAGCACTCCATTCCAATAGATCTCAGCTCTTTAGCTCTCTGTGTTGAAAAAGAAATTCTTGTGAGAGTTAGTGAAGTCTTTTGAGAGAAACCAGTGTCAAAATCCTTTCTCTCTTGAGGCTTATTTTCTTCAGACTATAGCTATTTCAGCTAGTTCCTGAAGCCTGTTCTTGTGCTTACTTTTATTAGTTTTATTCCCTTCTGTGTGAAGGAAGACCTGGTGGTATCTAGGGTGGTTGTATTCCCTTCTGTGTGAAGGAAGACCTGGTGGTATCCAGGGTGGTTGTTTTCCCTTCAGGTTGAAGGAAGACCGGTTGTGGCTGGGTGTAAGGATCCATGAGGGGGATAGTACCCTTGATAGTGATATCCTGAGGTATTGCTCAGGGACTGGACGTAGGTCTCCTGTGGAAAGGAGTTCCGAACCAGGATAAAATCCTTGTGTCTTGTGGATGTGCTTTGTGCGTTTGCTGTTTCATTTCCTCTAACTCTAACTTTCGTTTAAGTTGTTGTGTAATCTTATTAGTGAACATGTTTCAATCAAAGATCAAATTTTTAATAACCGATTCACCCCCCTCTGGGCTAGCTAGCTGGGCAACAGAGGATAATTGATCTTCACCTCTACCCTTTTTGGTAAGTATCCAAAAAGAATGAGCATCATATGCAAATGTTTCTTGTAATGTAAAAGGATAATTGATCTACTTCTTCACCTCCATATTATAATGAAAAAAAATAAGATTTAGCATGAGCCTGCTACTGCAGTTGGCTTAGCCCAGCTGAGCAGATCTTGAGATCAATTTAATGTTGAGAAATGATATTCTTTGGCCCATTTTTTATTAAGCATATTGTGAGGTTTGAAATGAGAAGTATTTGTTATACATATCCTCACACCACTTATTGACCGCAGAAGGCATATTGTTGTTCAATGTCTACTCAATGTCCCTTAATACAATTTTCTTATCTCATTAAGTATAGTTTTGCTCTTGTAGTTAAGTTCTTTCCATACGCAAGTTCGTCTGCTACAACTTATCTTGGTCCAAGGAGAAATAAAGCTGGTTGATGCCCTCCCTGATGTGTAATTGATTTGGACAAATCACGAATCTCCTCCCATCACATGTCACTACAAGAAAAAGCGCATTTAAAGACCGACAATTTCAGTCTCTATTTGGTCACTAAATGATCCAGAGACCGAATAGTGACCGAATAGAGACCAAAATTGTCGGTGAAGAATTTTTGGTCATACAGTGACTGATTAGTGACCGAATATTTACGGTCGCTGATAGTCGTCATCAGCGACTGAAAACTTCAGTCACTATTTCAGTGACTAAAATAGTCACCGAATAGTGACTGAGCTCATTCAGTCACTATGATGGTCACTAATTTAGTGACTGCGTTAGTAACTGAACTCGTCAGTCGCTATTTGCGACCGAAATAATTTGTTCACTATTTCGGTCACCAAAACAGTGGCCGATTAGTGACTGAGGTCGTCGGTCGCTGATAGCGACTAACGTTTTTAGGTTACAAATCGGTCACTATTTTAGTGACCGAAATAGTGACTGAATTATTTCGGTCACTAATCGGTCTCTATATTTTTAATTTTTTTAATATATATATATATTAAGAAAATAACATATGTAAATAAAAACTATAAAATGTCCACAACAATAACACAATAATAAAACATCCACAACAATAATAAATGTCCACAATATTAATAAAAATGTCCACAACAATAATAAAAATGTCCACAATAATACATAACAATGAAATGAAAATCATGAATCCTCGTCCTCGTCCACGTGTTCATCCTCGTCTCCTCCCATGCCACCCGATGAAGGAACCTACAATAGATATATAATTTATTAAGTTAAATTTAAATACTATTATAAGCAATAAATTATTTAAAATTTTAGATTTTATTCACTTACATTTAAACTAAATTAACTTGCTTAATGTGAATTTGAGCGTCCAATTCAAACCGGGAGTCCGAATTGAACTCCGTCAGTTTCTATAAGTCACAACCATCGCCCTGGCCATACTAGAAAAATCATAGGCAAATCAGATTAGTATTTCTAGTTTTGGACCGCCAAACTTAAGTACTTTATTTTTAAACTAAACTAACTTGTTTAATGTGAATGTGAGCATTAAGCTCCAATCGGGAGTCCAAATTGAACTCTGTAAGTTTTCATAAGTCACACTCATCGCCCCGACCGTGCTGGAACAAACCAGAGGCCAATCAGATTAGTATTTCTAATTTTGGACCCCCAAACCTAACTTCTTCATTTTTAAACTAAACTAACATGCTTAATATGAATTAGAGCATCGAGCTCAAACCGGGAGTCGGAATTGAACTCCGTCAGTTTTCACAAGTCACACTCATCGCCTCGATCGTGCTGGAACAAACCGGAGGCCAATCAGATTAGTATTTCTAATTTTGGACCCACAAACCTAGCTAAGTTCTTCCTTTTTAAACAAAACAAAACAAAACTAACTTTCTTAATGTGAATTTGAGCGTTAAGCTCAAACCGGGAGTCCGAATTGAACTTCGTCAGTTTTCACAAGTCACACTCATCACCCTGACCGTGCTGGAATAAACCGGAGGCCGATTGGATTAGTATTTCTAATTTTGGACCCAAAACCTAGATATGTTCTTCCTTTTTAAACAAAACAAAATAAAACTAACTTGTTTAATGTGAATTTTAGTGTCGAGCTCAAACCGGGAGTCCGAATTGAACTCCGTCAGTTTTCACAAGTCACAATCATCGCCCTGGCCATGCTGGAAAGAACCGGAGGCAATCGGATTAGTATTTCTAATTTTGGACCCCCAAACCCAAGTTCTTCATTTTTAAACTAAATTAACTTGCTTAATATGAATTTGAGCGTCGAGCTCAAACCGGGAGTCCGAACTGAACTCCGTCAGTTTCCACAAGTCACAATCATTGCCCAGGCCGTGCTGGAAAAAACTGGAGGCCAATTGGATTAGTATTTCTAATTTTGGAACCCCAAACCCAACTTCTTCATTTTTAAACTAAACTAACTTGCTTAATATGAATTTGAGCATCGAGCTCAAACCGGGAGTCCGAATTGAACTCTGTCAGTTTTCACAAGTCACACTCATCACCCCGACCGTTATGGAACAAACCGGAGGCTGATTGGATTAGTATTTCTAATTTTGGACCCCCAAACCTAACGTCTTCATTTTTAAACTAAACTAACTTGCTTAATGTGAATTTGAGCGTCGAGCTCAAACCGGGAGTCCGAATTGAACTCCGTCAGTTTTCACAAGTTACACTCATCGCCCCGACCGTGCTGGAAGAAACTGGAGGCCAATCGGATTAGTATTTCTAATTTTGGACCCTCAAACCTATCTAAGTTCTTCCTTTTTAAAGAAAACAAAACTAAAATTGATTGTTAAAATAGGAAAGCTAAAATAAAATCAATTTACTCACATGAGGGGCCCGTGCTGATGACGATGGTGCTGCCTGAGGAGGAATGCTGACCTAGGAGAGGGTCTGGGATAGCTTGGGAGAGGGCCTAGGAGAGCTGGGCCTAGAGAGTGTCGGACACCTGCATCTCTATCATGTGGACTAGACGAGACTCCATCGTCTGGGCTAGACGAGACTCCATCGTCTGGGCAAGACGAGACTCCAAACTAGATATCTCATCTCGAATGAAGCCCATCATCTCATGGGAGAGGTACCAGGAGCACCAGTGTGGTGAATGCACTAGTCTGTGAGGCTGAACTTGAGGCGCCAGATAACACCCTACTCGTGCCCATATTGTGCCCAAAACCATACACATGGCCTTTCTTTGGGGCACAGATGCCGCAACCCATACCTTAGGATCTAACTACGGCTACTCCTCCTTCCCAGTGCAATTCTTTGTCATCTGTTAGCTATACGACTCCTACAAAAATAAAATTGACAATGTCATATTAATCTTAATGAGAAAAATTAAATAGTGAATAGATTGTAAATACTTACCGCAACCTCTTGGGCTCTATTGCTAATGTACTGATCCGTCCCCTTTTTCTTATGTGTCTTATCAAACACCTCCTGAAATGTCGTAGACCATTTAGCTCATTTTCCTATTTCACAGAAAAATATGACATAAATGAGTATATATCACAAATGGACATAGACTTACCAATCTGGACTGATGGCTCGCAGGAGGACGGACCCACTTGTATGCATGTTGGCCTCTAGATTGGCCGCCTGATTCACTTTCATTGTTGTGGAGGTTTGTTGCCATCTCTCTGCGGCCCATATGTTGCACAAAATTTTCCAGTAGTCTCTCATCATCCATGTCGGTGCACGCTCCCTCCAAAGAGTCAGGTATGCATGCTGACAAACTTTCTGTGCATTTTTCCTCGCATTATACATCAAATGCTTAAAATTTGATCGGGCGGTGGTCGTCCATACTAATCGATGATTGCTCTGTACAGATAAGAGTTAGTTAACTAAATGTAGGAATAAAAAAACAAATAAATTATAATAAGAAATTACATACCATGAACATCTGATACAACAACTCCTGGACCTCCATCGGAAAATCATTGAATCTATGAATAGGCCTAGGAAAGTGTGCCTGATTGTTCTTGTGATGAATTGAGGCGCTTGGGCGGGCTCTATTTTATCACTGTAATTATGTAACTTGTTAGTATGAATTTATGAACTAAATATACCTCCTTAATAAAAGATACATATAGTTTATTACGTACCCATTTATCCACACCTCCCACAGAGTGCTTTCATGAAAACTGCCTCCCCCCTCGTGTAGACTAACAACATCCTCTGGCACCGAACCTGGACAAAATGCACGACGACATAAGTAAAGTACAATAATATAAATAATGACTATACAAACCTAACATATTAAATATACATACCTACTATTGTACGAGGAGAAGGTGTAGACTGACCCGAGCCTGTAACATTTTAATGGCATAAGAATCAATGCACAATGAAAGTACAACTTTAAATATACATACCTGCTACTATAGGAGGAGACACAGAGGAAGGACCAGCAGCTGTAACAAGAATATATGGCATAAATAAATGTAAAATAATGACTATACAAATACTTGCAAATTGAAATATACATACCTGGTACTCTAGGATGAGGAGGTGTAAACTCACCCGAACATGTAAGAATTTTATGGCATAAGAATAAATGCACAATGAAAGTGCAACTTTAATATACATACCTACTACTACAGGAGGAAACACAGAGGAAGACTAGCAGCTGTAACAGAATATATGGCATAAATAATATGTATAAATAATGACTATACAAATACTTGCAAATTTAAATAAGATACCTGGTACTCTAGGATGAGGAAGTATAAAGTCACCCGAACCTGTAAGAATTTTATGGCATAAGAATCAATGCACAATAAAAGTGCAACTTAAATATACTTACACTGCTACAGGAGGAGGGACAGAGGAAGGACTAGCAGCTGTAACAATTTAAATGGCATAAATAATATGTATAAATAATGCACACAAAAATACACTAGAAAAATATTCATACCTGATGCCGCCAACAAACCTCTCCCACGGCTGCTCCTCCCAGAACTGGAAGCCCGATCATGCTCCACTACCATATCTTCATAGGGACATAAAAAATTAATGTTCATTAGTCAATTGCTTATATTGAAAGTGGGCTACTTTAAATATACTAAACAGATGTGAAAAAATTCTACCCGTTTTTAAATGATATCCATTTCCTCCTCAGATGATGACGATATATCTAATTCAGCCCCATCTTCACCATCATCTTCACATTCATCACTGGTATATTCCTCATCCTCATCAGAACTTTCACATTCAATATCTGTTCGCCTTCCACTACTCTCTTTTATCTCATGTGGATCGACTTCTTCGACTTCATTTCCTTTAGACAAGGAAATTGGCACTTCAGATTCGTCTTCTCCAATATGAGCTGTCCACTCTACATTTTCAACCAACTCTTCTTGAAAGAATTCTGCGTTGACCTCTTCAGGTGTCTGATCAGTTATGTCTAATTCATAATCAGAGAATAGTCTTGACTTAACTCTGTAAACTACCCACCAATCATTTCGTTCTTTGTTTTTAGATGATGGATAGCATGTATAGTACACCTGCTGGGCTTGCATGGCTAAAATGAATGGCTCATAAGTATTCAATTTCGTATGTTTAAGCTCGACAATCCCATGCGTTGTGTCATTTCGAATGGAATTCGGATCAAACCAATGACACCTGAACAAGAATATATGATTGTCTTGTCCTAGATATTGCAACTGTAAGATCTCCTCTACAATACCATAGTAGTCATATTCACTTTCATTGTATGTACTTCCTTTAACACATACGCCACTGTTCATGGTAGATTCACTACAACAAAACTGGACAACACTTACGTCGAAAAAGCGTAAGTGTAAGTGTCAAAACCATAAGAACAGACGTATACTTACAAAAACTTCCTACGGTTCGTTTTCGTAAGTACAGAAAGCGTGGCTATAGCCTTACTTAGGGTTATGAATACGTAATAAATACATTCGTTTATAAACTGTAATAATATAGACTCGGCCTACTTTTATAAAGCGTAAGTATACATATGAAAGACCGTAAGAAATATCCCAATAGAAGATGACATACGAAATTAATCACTACGTTAGAAACCGTAGCTATTATCTGTAGTTACGCACCTCTGAACCGTAAAAAAACTCCCAGTGTAAATATATATAATCCATAATTTGACTAAAAATATACCCTACATATTTACATACATCCACACACATAGCACACAACTGCATATTTACATACACAATCCACACACATAGCACACAACCTGCATATTTACATACACAATCCACACACATAGCACACAACTTGCATATTTACATTACACAACTTACACTGTTTGAAAAGAAACATTCACATATTACCACCGCCAAAACAAGTGCATATGGCACTGATTTATATCACATTACAAATGTACAACATAAAATTTAAACTTCACATACACCATTGTTTGTCCTGAGGATAAGACAATATAATTGTTTTGGTCAAACATAAATCCAATGGCCATAATTGTTTCATAATGTGAGAGTGGACAATGTTCTTAAGGGAGGAGAGCTGTTCTGTTGGCACAATAAAACTTCAGGTCTCATCTAACTCAACCTGCAAAAAAAATCATTCAATTAGTATACATATAAACAAGTTCATTTATTCCAAAATAATTCTGTAAAATAAAACTTCAGGTGGCATAAACTTACAAAGTCTCTGAACCACACAATGTGACTCCAACAGCATCTTGGACGGTTTTTTGTTCATATCTCTTCACAAATAGAGGTGCATTGGGTTTGTAAGCAAACAAAATAGCTACCTCATAATACTCCTCGCCCAAACTCTTACCCATAACCATCTTAGATTTATCTAACGACATGATTATGACATTGGCTACCGGCTGTCCTTCTATGTCACACAACTTCACTTTCTTGCCCAACATCAAACTCTATTTTTCAATTCATTATATAGATCACATATCATGACACAATTGAGTTTCTAATGAAATATAGACATAATGAGAATGAACATATTACCTCTTTTCCTTTAGGTTCTATTACACTTGAAGATGATTGCACACATCTTTCCATATTGGGAGTACTTTCTACCTGTTTTGACTATCAAGAAAGAAGAAGACTAGTAAGAAAAAAACTATTCACATACTCCACACATCATCCTTATGGGTGGCAGACATTGCCCTCCAAGTTGGAGCATCAATTGGCATTTTATCACCAAGACGGCAATTGTTTCTAAAAATAATTTCAAAGAATGGCCACGCTCTCCAACTGGTTGTCCAAGTTCATTTATCTGGACAACAATTCGTTTACCATTATCTAAACCATGCACAGAAACTTAGTTTTGTTGCTCCTCTGTGCTTCTTTTTAGAAACTTCCACCACCACCTCTTGCACCTCTATTTTCTTATGATCAAGTCATCTACAAATTTCTCAAATTCTGCTCTACTGAACCAATCACATGTAAGCTGAAAACATTACAGGAAATTAGTATGTTGGATGAAAAAACAAGACTGTAATTGAAAGATGAGCATAACTCACAAAAGATGGGTAATCATCCAAGGAAAATGTGGGTGGATCATTCTGTATGAAATGGTAGATGTAGTATAATACAAAAACCCACACTCAGTGCCATTTGTTTGTTGTGGAACTATGAAAAAAAAAAGACATAAACAAGTAGTAGAAATAAAATAGTAGTTAGATCATGTAGCATATATGTCTCTAATCATTTACCGATGGAATTGAAAATCTATAGAAGACATTGCATTAGCAATCACTGCCTTGTTCTTTGTAGCATATATGTCCTTCAAAAATCTAAAAAAAAGAGTCAATATATTAGAGATAGGTCGTCAATATATTACCTATGAATCATAGAACTAATGTAACACTAACCTTTGAATTGGCCGAACAAGTTTTGTTGGGTCATACTATGGAGGGAATCAAGAAGCATGATGAATGGCAAATCATCTTCTTCCTCATGACATAATATTACAAGGCTCCAATGCCCCCTACATAACACAAAGAATTATAAGGCCTAATCTTTTTAACAACTTCCTCATGCTATTTTTTTAACTTACCACATGCATATCGACACGAATGAGTAATTCTTTTAAAATACCTCTTTATCTTTGACCCATGTCAACATCTTTTCCGTTGAGAAGCATTGGACTTATAATATGGAAACCATAAGCAATCCCAACAATCATACTTTTTCAAATGCTCAGCTGATAGAATACTCCATAGATAACTACAATTCCATTTATTGTTAGAAATTCTATCAATTATAATGGAAGGCTTCAAGTTAAAAAAAAAAAATAGAAACTCACTCAATCTGTTGTGGAAGGTATTTGTATCCAATTTTTCAGATGCTCCAGTTGCGCCAGTTTCTTGGCTTTCTCATCTGCTTTGGAAATCCCATAACATTCTGACAAGTCTTTCTTCTTTGCCTTCAAAATATCTGCACTTGCAATAGGGCTAGAAGGCTTGCTCGTCTTCATTACAGCCTGACTTTTATCAGATTCACCTTCAATGGGTTCTACATAGTCCACACTTCTTTTTCTCCCCCTGTTACATGCAAACAATATAATACTAATATTATAGACACAATTGAATCCTCTTTCTCAACATTAACATGAAACAGAAATAAGACTTACATGTCTCTTTATTAGCAATATCTGAAATTGAGATCAAATTTGAAGAATGGTTAAGATCAAGTTAAATAATACTGAAAGCATAGACAAAAAACCATTATAATGGTTAACACCAAGTTAAATATCATGACCAGAATTGTATAAAAAAAATTACAAAAATATTTCAAATAAAAATCTCTTGCCCATCAATTCCCATCCTTTCCCATGTAACATGGATATCATCTAAATATCACTATCAACATCATCACTGCCCAGTATTTTTTTTCTACATCATTCTCAATGCTCTCCTCAATTTACAAATCAAAATAATTTCTTGGCTTTGTCTTCCTCACCACACACCATCCTTGCTCTTTTGGATCATCTATGTACCATACTTGCTCCACTTGAGAGGCTAAACATATGGCTCAGTTGTACGTAACTTATATTTAAAGTTGACCATTGTGAAGTCTTCTTCTTCTCTCACTCCTCGCTGAATATCCACCCAGTCACATTTGAAGAGCAACACTGTTCTGGTACCATAATAGTTCAACTCTAGAATTCATCTAAAATACCGTAATATGTCACTTTCCTCGAATAGGAGATTTATCTTTTGAACTTGAAAAACTTGAGGTTTTTTCAGACATGACAACTCCACTATTTGTGTGACCCTATGTCGTACACTGTTGAGTTTGAAAGCGAAACTCATTTACTAAACAAGAGTCAAACTTCTTCACCATATTTATTGGTTGATCCTTATGCAACGTATATTCCATCCAACCCATCTCCACATTGTGCTTGCAAAGTGTCAACCTACATAACATGATGCATGTGGGTTATCATCACGAAAATGAATACACGTGGGTGAAAACCTATAGTAAAATGAGAATGGTCTACATCACTCACTTTAAATTTAAACCATTGCTGAAATTCTAATGTGACACCTCTCGATCTCCATTTCTGTTGATTGTGGTCTTCCACCGTATAAAAGCAAGGTGCATACTATATAAAACACTTGTTATGAGATATACATATAAATATGTACAATTAGGAAACATATATATACAAGTGATCATCTTACTTACTCGATAAAAGGAGAAATTGCCTCACAATTGAACAAGACATATCGATGAGCTTGGTTCAACTCTTCATCACTTAGATAACAATTGGTGCCGACGCCTAAAGGTCGGCCTCCTTCAGAAAATATTTCCCATCCCTTTTCAATTGGAATGTTACCATCATCTTCATTTCTTAAGGGTGATTAAGCCATGTCTGAACATCATCATCTAAATACCTAGCAGCAAATGTAAGTGTCTCCTCCGCGATATAGCCTTCGGCCATTGAACCTTCTGGGCATGCCCTATTTCGAACATAGGACTTAAGTCTCACTAGAAACCTAACAAATAATATTAGACAGAAATCAGATTATTAATAGCAATAAATATTTTATAAATTTAGGCTAGAACATACCTTTCAATGGGGTACATCCACCTATATGTACAGGGCCATCAAGTCTTGCTTCATCAGGTAAGTGGATGAGAAGATGTACCATGATATCAAAGAAACTTGGTAGGAAAATCATCTCCAAGCGACACAAAATGTTTGCAACTTCTTGCCGTAGAGTATAGAAATCATTTGAAGATGATGTCTTTGAACATACTTGTGAAAAAAAAAACAAAGATCAATAATTACAGACCTCAATTCCTTTTGTGCCACTCCCCTCATTGCCACAGGAAGTAATTGTTGGATGAGCACATGACAATCGTACTCTTCAAACCCAAATCTTCTTGCGATCGTTGGGGTTCACATGCCTTGATATGTTAGATGCAACCATCTGGAACTTTCACATTTTTAAAGACTTTACAAATGGTTTGTCTCTCAATGTTGCTCAATGTAAACATGGCAGGCGGCAACAACAATCTATTAGAGCTCAATGTTTGTGGCTGAAGTGCAGTCCTTATACCCAAATATTATAGATCATTACGAGCTTTCAAGCCATCCTTACTTTTTCCATCAATGTCAAACAGAGTACCAAGAATACTATCACAAATATTTTTTTCAATATGCATTACATCAAGATTATGTCGGAGAAGTAACAACTTCCAATATGGCAATTCAAAAAGATGCTTTTTTCTTCCGGATAAAGAGCATTTTACCTTCCATGATGTGTCTTCCTTATGTTTTCCCTTTACCTTTTTTCGTTTTCGGAACCTTGCCAAAATTAAAGGTCAGTCTATGTAACTGCTCAATATATCACTCCCAGATAATGAAATTGGTCTACTTCTCATTTCTTCTTTTCCATCAAAACCGTCGTTTTAAAGAACGAAATTTGTGATCATGTTTCAGCCATCGACGATGATTTGTGTAACAGAACTTCCCACTTGCTTTCACCATTGTGAACTTGTCTCTACATTACATATAGGACAAGCTAGTCGACCCTTGGTGCTCCAACCAGACAGATAAGCATATGCAGGAAAATCATAATGGTCCACAGTAATGCGCACGCATACAAAGGTTTCACCCTTAGAAGCATCATATGTTTCAACTCCATACCGTAGTATTTGCAATTCTTCTACTAGTGGTTGAAGATACACATCAATATCATTTCCAGGTCCATTAGGGCTAGGAATGATTAAAGATACAAAAATATTTTGTGGCTTCATACACTGCGATAGAGGTAGGTTGTATGGTGTCAATATCACAAGCCATGTACTATGACTCGTACTCATTGTTCCAAAAGAATTGAAACCATCACTTGCCAAATCTAAACATACATTGCGAGATTCTAAACCAAACTCATCTATGGCATCTAAAGCTTTCCAACAAGGGGAATCAGCTGGATGTCTCAATATACCATCTTCTTGCCGCTCATCGCTATGCCATCTCATGTTGCTGAAAATTGCTACACATATATAATCTTTTCAACCTTGGAATTAAGGGAAAGTACCGAAGAACCTTCTGGCTATCTTTTTTTTTTTATACCCACTCTTTTCCCTTGTAGTCCATCTAGATTCTCCACATTTGAGACATTGCTCATGAGACTCATAGTCTTTCCAATATAAAATGCAATCATTTGGGCATGTATCAATTTTATGATAATTGTATCCCAACTTACTAATGCTTTTTTTCAATTCATAAAATGTACTTGGCAATACCTCACCTTCTGGAAGAGCTTCTTTCAACAACTTCAATAGCATGTTGAAGGATTTGTTACTCATTTTACCTGTACATTTTATGTTGAACAATCGGATTATAAATGATAGTTTGTTTGAAAATCTTGCATCCTGGATACAATGGTTGTTCAACATCTTCCTGTAGATTTTCGAATGTACCATTGTCCCCTTTATTCTGATTGGCAGAGATGTTTTCCATGTATATTTTATTTTCCAAGCCAATACATCTCGCACATTGACGCATACCACCATCCTTTGAGACATCTTCACATGCAGAATCAAGGGATGTCGGCCTACTGCAAGATGAATTAGGCCTATGAAACTCCCAAAACTTTTTGTCTTGATGACTTCATTGAAGTTATAATGTTCCCTAACTATGTTCTTGTCCCATTTACACATACATGCACAATGAACACAAGGGCACTTGATAGTTGACAACATATCAGAATACCCACATGCAAAATCAATGAACAAGTCCACTCCATCTAATATTCCTTTGAGTGCTTTGGCTTGTCCATCCAACTCCAATCCATTTTCTTAATGACTACTTTACTCTAACAAAAAAAAAATCTCATCATATTACTTGACAAAAAATAAATTACAAAAAATAGATTTTAAATCCCCAAAGATTTCTACATGTATAATGATCATTCTTATAAGTCATACATACTTAGTGCAGTTGTTCTGCAGCACCTTCGTGGCTTCTTCAAACAACAACTTCACTGCGAGATGCCTACAACATAAAGAGAAAACATGGTCAAGTAAAAATGGAAGAACAGGAAGTATCTGACAAAAACTGACAAATAAGCACTTGAATTAAGTAAACTTGAATTAATCCCCTCTGTATTATTATGTACTCCTTCAGCATTCATTGCGGCCTAATCAATGTAGGCAATTAAGAATGATAAGAAATTCTTCAGTTTGAGTAAACTGAGATGGAGCCAGATAATTATTTGGGCGTGGATATTGTCAAGGTTCATTACAGCATTGCACATTTCTATCAAAACTAGTGGAGGATCTATAGGAACATTGTGCATGGAAAGCACACCACAAAAATGACAATAAGCACTTGCATAATTTGGCAGGCGAGACTATACAGAAATGGCAGCAAGATAAACAAGAAAATGGAAAGCAAAAGCAAAATTGGTAAAACATTCCATGTCAAGAACAGTCATCTCAGCATTTTTTTTATTTGGAAAGAAGAACAAAAGATGCCATTCTCCTTTTAGAGGAACAAGGGGAGCTCTCTCATCTATCTAGAAGTGAAGGCTTAAGAGAAACTTATTTTTCTCTTAAGGATGGATGATTTTTTTTTTTTTTTTCCTTCTCGCCAGAAAAAGGGTTTCTTCCTTGCAATACCCAGTTTAATTCAAGAGTCCAACCTCAGACAGACAGGCACAAGTAGTATACCATATCCTATTTTCTTTCTTTATATATATGGTAGAAAACAGGTTGTGGCCTAAAGCAAATGCAAGAACACCAAGCCAGGAAATCCTCATCCTAAAGCTCATCATCAAACAGGGAATCACTGTGGGCATGGATCGCATGCCTGCACAAGGTTGAACAGGCAGATGAAGGACGTGACTCGACCAATAAGTCCACTGAATAAACCCACAATGTGGTAGTGGAGGAGGGGGGACAAGGAGGGGGCCCTCACATAAGGAGGGGCCGATTGGGGAGACTAGCGGAAATGCAGAGGTGGGTGATGGTCTGAGGTGAAGGAGGTGCCTGGGACACCAGGTGGGGGGCTGACTGGGAGGCTAACGCTCAACGGGAGGATGGCCGATGGAGGGAATGGACGACCGAGGCACAGATGGTGGAGGCAGACTGGTGGTCCGACGAAAGTAGATCAGTGAGAGATAGAGAGTGAGAAAGAGAAAGACAGAGAAGGGAGAGAGGGGAAGGTAGGAGGGAGGGGAGAGGCACCTACTGCAAGAACCTCTTCGTGCAAACTCTGAAATCGTCGGTGGTGGAGTAGCATTCCTCGCACATCGGAGTTGTAGGAGGCGCGCCGAAGTGGCAAGTAGTCTGGGTGGCCGTCGGGGATGGCACAGCGCCGGAGATTTTGGATTGGGATTTCGATCTCACCGGTGGTGATGGGGGACGGCAAAGCGCAGGGGGGGGAGATGGGGGACGACAAAGCGCAGGGGAGGAGATGGGGACGGGGAGGAGATGGGTTTTGTTTTTGAGAGAGAGATGGACGGCCATTCTGGGGCTTGAGGGTTTTTGGGTTTTCTTTTTAGAGGGCGGGATTTGTGTGAGAGAAGACCGCCAGCAAAATTTTTGGGTCTATACTTACGATTTTCATTTTTTACGTTTAGCACACAACCTATGCTTACGGTGTAGTTACGGTCTTGGAGATGTCATATTAAAATATTAATAAATTTTATAACAACCGTAAGTACAGCAGCTAATATACTTACGAAAACTGAAACCGTAGCCGACTTTCCGTAAGTGTTGCCCAGTTTTGTTGTAGTGATTTACTCTGCCCATAGTCTTTTGTATTAAATCTATACCCATTCACAATAAATCTAGGATAGTTCTGTGCAATTTTCGATGGGCCGTAGGCTATCTAACAAACTATTTCATCATAATTAAACCTTGTTCAACCTACGTATAGAGAAGACTAGTTAAAAAAGGAACATAACTTATCTTGAATACTCTTTGAGCAGTACACTTACATGTTTTCTTAGCCATAAGGCCAATGACTTCTCTCGTTCTTTTTCAACCTCATAATCAGTGAGATGTGGATTTCTTTGAATTATTTTTGAATCAAATTGTCTGCAATATGAATAGAAGACCACCTTCAATAGCTAGAATAAGGGCAAAGAAGTTATATACACAATAAATTGTGAGTTTAGCACTTACTCAACATAACACTCTAGCTCAGCACAATTAAAAGAATATATATCTCTGCGGCGCATAACTCTCTGTCATCCAGCATGTGAGTTGAAGAACGTCCGAAGCACGTGCAGGATGATTAAATATGGAGAGTCAATCTGAACACACAGATTCCCCCCATAATCATTACGTGGAGGTTGAGTACGACGGGTTTGTATTTCTACTTCAAAGTACATTGAATAAAAGTTTGAGATTTCCTCCATAATGTATGTCTCAGCAAGAGAACCCTCCACTTTTGCTTTATTTCGGACTTTCATTTTGAGGTCATGCATACACCTACATCAACAATGTACAACATACATGGAAACATATCATATATACGGTGCAATTCTAAGAAGAAAAAAGTTAAGATTCACATATACCTCTCAAATAGATACATCTATCTATATTGTACTGGCCCTCCAACTTTAGCTTCATATGGTAGATGTATGAGTAAATGCTCATCAAATCGAAGAATGCATGCGGAAATATCTTCTCCAACTTGCATACGATGGTGACCACATTCTGTTCGATAGTTTGCACATCCTCAGCCTGAGTTCTGATGCACACAAAATTGTGAAAATCGACTCAGCTCAGACAATGCTCCCCATAGAGGCTTCGGAAACATGTCACGAAATGCAATAGGTAGCAACCTTTGCATGAACACATGGCAGTCATGACTCTTCATTCATATATTTTTCCCTCACTGACGTTGACAGAACGAGCAATATTAGACACATAACCGTCAGGAAATCTCAAATGTTTTAGCCACTGACACACTTCCTTTACTTGTCCTCCTCTAAGCACATAAACTGCTTTTGATTTAATGATTTCTCATTTACTTCAACAAGTTCGAACTCTGGACGTTTACAAAGCATGGACAAGTCCAAACGTGCTTCCCGTGTCCTTTGTTTTACTATTATGTCCATAACGTGTTTGAACACATTATCAAAGACATTTTTCTCGATATGCATCACGTCTAGATTATGCCGCACAGAAGAGTCGACCAATAGGTAGCTCCTAGAAAATGCTTCTCATCACCCAGTTGTGCTCCTTCCAAAACCTGAAAGGTGTCAGGTACTGCCCATCAGTTGTGTGATATCTGACAAATTTTCTACACATGCTGTCATATGATGACCAGACAATCTCTCGAATATAACTTCATCTCGTTCCATTCTGTTCTTTAGGAATGCATCTTTTTGTCTTCTGAAGGGTGATCAACTACTAAAAACTATTGATGGCAATCAAACCAGCAGGACTTCCCACCATGTTAAGTACAAATGATTTGGTATTATCCATATAGTAAGGACATGCTAGCCTCCCATGTGTGCTCCAAGCAGATAGCATTCCATATGCAGGAAAATCACTTATCGTCCACATCAATGCTGCCCTCATAATGAAATTTTACTTTCTAGATGCATCATAAGTATTGACCCCTCAGTCCATAATAATTTCAATTCATCATCAATGGTCTGAGATAGATGTCTATATTTTTTGTAGGACTTTTCAGACTAGGAATCAATAAGGACAGGAACAAATTCTCTCGCTTCATGCACATACTCAAGGAAGGTTGTATGGTGTCACGAACACTGGCCAGCTGGAGTAGGAAGCACTGAACTTCAAATGGATTGAATCCGTCAGTGCACAAACCAAGCCTCACATTACGCGACTCCCTTGAGAAGATAAGATGAGCATGGTTGAAATGAGTCCAAGGTTCGCCATCTGCAGGATGAGTCATAATATCCTCGTCCCGACGTACTCTTTCTGCGTGCCACCTCATATGTCGAGCTGTCTTTGAAGACATACATCCGCTGTAGTCTAGGTGTAAGGGGGAAATATCGCAATGACGCATAAGGTATATCCTTTCCCCTAGAATTGGCCCCTCTTTAGGTTTAAACCTATCATGATGGCAAACTGAACATGATACCTTATCTGCATCCTCTTTGTCATACACCATACAATGATTAGGACATGTATCTATTTTCACATATCCAAGTCCTAAATCATTGACCATTTTCTTGGCATGATTAAAATTTGGAGGCAACTTCTCATCTCGAGGTAACACGCTCTTGATGATGAGGAGAAGAACGATCAAAGCAATTCTCACTATATGAAATTTGATTTCGAGTTCAGCAATTGTGACACCACTGACAACCGAGTGTGTTTTTGACAACCATCCCACAATGGCTCATCATCATCCTTAAGTAACTGATAGAATCTTTGGCTCCCTTGTTCGGCACGTCTTCAAGGTATACAGGATCCTCATGTATATTGAATGTCGGACCAGCAACATCTACAACTATATCCACGTACGTACTTGGGCCTTCCACATTACTAGGCTCGTGCGACCATAGCTCCTCACCATGACAGTCCAATTCATATAACCTTCAACAAACCCTTTTCTGTAAAATGGCATGAACCTCCCATGGTGAATTCCACTTCAAATTTTTTCAAATCATACAAGGACATTGGATGCAACCTTCGCTGTCTACTGCTGCATTTGGATTCCCCAATGCAAACTGAATGAAAGTCTCAACTCCGACCCTAAACACCACAGACACCACATGATCAACTATTCTACGATACATCCATGAACGGTCTAAAGCCATTTTTTTCCTGCCCCAACCATATTAACAGACAAATAACATAAAATTCAACTCACACATCCTTCGACGCAACCGAAATGAATAGGAAGGATATATTATTTAGATTGTCACCTTTTACCCATCTGTGAATATTTGATCGCACTCAGATGGCCATTTACTATGGGTTTGTATAATTTGCTGAAAATTTCGGCACATCTCCCCACACCTCTCCGATATACTAAAAATATTTATTGATTAAGATATTTTCTTAAACACTTACTAAAGTGGTTAAGAAAATAGTCTAAATCATAAAGGTATATCAGAGAGGAGTGAGTAGACGCACCCGAAATTTCAACAAATAATACAAACACATAGTAAATGACCACCTAACTGCGATCAAACATTCACAGACTGTCCAAATTTGATAATTCAAGACTTTGAGTTAGATATACACGTTCTCATCATTGAAAATAAGACTCGTGCACGTCAATCCCAAGTCTTGAGGGAAGGTTCATTGACACGGCTTAACACGCTCTCGTGAGGTGTGTGCAGTGATAAATTGCTATACATGCATAGATCAAATTTAAAAACCACATAATATGAAAGAAAATGAAAACAAAATATTACACGTGAACAGTACAATATTTAACCAAATTCACACATACATCTAAATGAATTACATTAAAGTAAGAACTGCAACACTAATTAAGAAAAAAAAATCGTAGTAAAAATTTCTTGCAAGTATTTGAACAACTTCGAAGGGGAAAAAAAGGGTGCACTCCCCCTGTGTTCCTGAATTTCACCTACTTACACAACAACCAGTAGCTGACAGGAAAAGATTTGGGGGGAGTCAAGTTCGAGAAATGGAGAGGGATTGCCTACTTGCCCATGGGGGCCTGCGAACCTTCACGAATGCCTGTCACACTCAGTGACTCCTCACAGATACATGTTTGCAAAATGTGCACTAGAGTCGCGAATGTGAATAGGCGTTCGTGAAGGTTCGCAGTGGCCCCATGGGCAAGTAGGCAGTTCCTCTCTATTTCTCCGAACCTGAATCCCCCAAATCTTTTCCTATCAACTACTGGTTGCCGTATAGTAGGTGAAATTCAGGAACATAGGACCAGGCACCCTTTTCTTTTTTCCCTTTGAAGTTGTTCAACACCTTGCAAGAAATATTACATATAAATAAGTGCAATACTAAACAAATACATTAAGAAGGTGTATACTAATCATTAAACTGAAGTGAATAATTAAACATAAACTAAACTATGTCTATAAGGAAGAGTTTGTACTAATTTTTTTTTCCTACATTAGGTATGTTTCTCATTGGTGTTTGTATTTGGCTTCTTTACAAATGCCTATCCCATAGCTAATAAGTGTGTACAACTTCTAAACGCCTATCCCATGGCTCTAAGGAGTTGGGAAGGGGAGAGGATTGTGACTTCCTGCACATTAAAATTCACAATGACATTGAATCAGGGTTGTGTCCTCTTCCTACATGCCATTAATTCATTCATATTAGGTTGTGTCTTTTAACAAAACCCCTTTATAGGGGATAAAATTTTTGTTTACTTAGTTTGTTATTTCTATGGGTGTAATTATCTAATTACTAGGGGGGAAAAGTGAAAAAAAATTGGGAAGGAGATGGAGGAAATTTCTATAGTTCAACTTACTACTTGTTTTGAAGATTTCTACAAGACAAAGCAATAGAATGTTTGAAGGTACACGCGTTGACCCACCTTCTTCATATATATTTGCTATGATGGCACGATCCTCTTCAATTAGATGGAGAAAGAAGTAGTAATCCGGCCCTACTTGGCATGGGGTTAAATAAAGGATAAGAGTGAATCTAACCCCATCTCATGTTTGGTGTGCAAAAAAACAAAAGGGACAAATATGGTTTAAGTATTTTGAGAATATTCACAAAACATAGATATAAGTTGAGGATAAGTCATCCCATATTTTTACTGGGATAATTTATCCCATCTCCTGTCCTCGTTTTTCTCCTATATGTTTTTTATTTTATGTTTCCAGAACCTAAAAAAGAGGGGATCGACTTTTTTTTTTTATTTTATTTCATATTTTTTAGAACTACTTTAGTGCAACAATATGCTTATTACTTTCTACATATTCTTCTGATTTCCTTGACTGCATGCTTTGCTGATGTAATTACACTTTCATATTAAGGCCACCATTTCATTTGGCCTTCCTTGCCAGCCTCTTGGAATGTTTTTTATTTTTTTTAAGATATATATATATATATATATATATATATATATATATATATCTCTATTATAGCCTATTACATTATTTATCCTTGCAATTAAATTCTCCCTTTAAACTTGACTCTCATGAGATTTGAATCTTTAATCTCATAGTGTGCAAATGGAGATTTTTAATTACCTGAACCACTTGAGTCAATTAGAATGTTCTCGCAGAGGGATGGGCTGAACTTGTCTCCTCAATTTGATCTTGAACCCTTACCAAAATCCGATCTAATCAAATGAGGTTATTCATATATAGGGGAATATGACCTTGTTTTTGAAATGGGGAGAACACATAACAGGAGATTAATATTGTTACGGCCCCATAGAATTTTTAGAAATATTTATTATTTGATGGGGTTGACATAGATTAGTCAGGTCACAATATTACACATTACACATGACATGACATAAATAACAACAGTGGAGCTGAAGTCCGGGCACTCTGTGATGGCCTGAAGCTGGCTGCTTCAAGGCGCTACCAGTTATCTGTCGTGTATTCTGATTCCAAACTCTAGTAAACTCCATACGTGATCAGAAGATGCTTTCGTGGCGTTCATATAGATGGTGGCGTGAAGCCTTCTCTGTTCTCACTCAGCATAATATTTCTGTAACTCATGTTTACCGTGAAGCTAATCAGTTTGCTGATGCCCTTGCCAACCATTCTGTTAAGGTTAGGCGCAATGATGTATATGGTGGGCGAAGACTGTTCCGCATTCCTGTAAAGGGCCTATGGTCATTGATAATCTGGGCTCATGCATGTTAGATTGGTTTAATGGGGTATGTCCCATGGGTGTATGTAATATCATTACCTCTTATAAATAATCTAGGCCCAGGTTGCTTTCGCTGGTGGAGTGCCCTCTTGGGGAGGGTGCACTCTCATAGTTTGAGGCCCTGAGGACCTCTTGTTAAAAAAAAAATATCAAGGAAAAAAAAAAACACAATGGACATCTACAGACATCCACACACAATAATAGAGTCATGTCATATCATATACATCTACATAAATAATCCATCTAATTATTCCCATTTGTTGCACCAAATCCCTTTACATCCATGAACTAATAGTTTACGAGTCACTAATTGCAGGTCTGATACGATATCAAGTAGTAGTCCTAAATAATCCAAATTGCATACGTACATGACAAAATTGTACAACTTCGAATGAGCTTTTCATGTATAGATTGTACGTGGTTGGTTTTTGACGCATGAACTTTGCTGCAAGTGGGGCAAGTGAGCCAACGTGGTCATATCTCTTTGGTAATCAAATAAGTTATTCTGGATGAGTTGTACCCAAATTTGCTTTTTTTATTATATAACTAGAATAAAATTCTTTCTGGACGAAAGAAGATAAAGTAAATGAAATAAAAAAAGAAATAGCAATGGCAAAAAATAGGTAAAATCAACTTCTATGGTTAGAATAACTAGTTCGACCTTTTGCATCTAATTGGAGATTTCAGTTTATCTAACTCAGTCTCACCTGAATATCTCATCCCAACATCCAAAGTGAGTTACCCTTAAATAGAAAGACAACTAACTCATCCTATTTCAGATTTATTCCATATCAAAGAGGTGCCACTTTAGTTGGCAGTCAGGAAATTATAAGTGTGGCAAATATTTGAATCTCTACCTAGGAAAATGAGCAGTTAAACTCTGTTGCTTTGTGCCATATTATACATTCATGTCCATTTGTGCAATTTAATTACGAACATAAGAAAATGGATATTTTGGTTTTGCCCCCTGCCTGCGCAGCCCCCCCCTCCCCTACACAGGCCCCCCTCACTGCGCAGCCCCCACAACCACCTGCCCCAGAGGGATGGGCTGAACTTGTCTCCTCATTCGATCTTGAACCTTGTACCAAAATCCGATCTAATCAAATGAGGTTATTCCTATATAGGGGAATATGACCTTGTTTCTGAAATGGGGAGAACACATAACAGGAGATTAATATTGTTACGCCCCATAGAATTTTTAGAAATATTATTATTTGATGGGGTTGACATAGATTAGTCAGGTCACAATATTACACATTACACATGATATGACATAAATAACAACAGTGGAGCTGAAGTCCGGGCTCTCTGTGATGGCCTGAAGCTGGCTGCTTCAAGGCCCTACCAGTTATCTGTCGTGTATTCTGATTCCCAAACTCTAGTAAACTCCATACGTGATCAGAAGATGCTTTCGTGGCGTTCATATAGATGGTGGCGTGAAGCCTTCTCTGTTCTCACTCAGCATAATATTTCTGTAACTCATGTTTACCGTGAAGCTAATCAGTTTGCTGATGCCCTTGCCACCATTCTGTTAAGGTTAGGCGCAATGATGTATATGGGTGGGCGAACACTGTTCCGCATTCCTGTAAAGGGCCTATGGTCATTGATAAATCTGGGCTCATGCATGTTAGATTGGTTTAATGGGGTATGTCCCATGGGTGTATGTAATATCATTACCTCTTATAAATAATCTAGGCCAGGTGCTTTCGCTGGTGGAGTGCCTCTTGGGGAGGGTGCACTCTCCTAGTTTGAGGCCCTGAGGACCTCTTGTTTTAAAAAAAAATATCAAGGAAAAAAAAAAAACACAATGGACATCTACAGACATCCACACACAATAATAGAGTCATGTCATATCATATACATCTACATAAATAATCCATCTAATTATTCCCATTTGTTGCCACCAAATCCCTTTAACTCCATGAACTAATAGTTTACGAGTCACTAATTGCAGGTCTGATACGATATCAAGTAGTAGTCCTAAATAATCCAAATGCATACGTACATGACAAAATTGTACAACTTCGAATGAGCTTTTCATGTATAGATTGTACGTGGTTGGTTTTTGACGCATGAACTTTGCTGCAATGGGGCAAGTGAGCCAACGTGGTCATATCTCTTTGGTATCAAATAAGTTATTCTGGATGAGTTGTACCCAAATTTGCTTTTTTTTTATATAACTAGAATAAAATTCTTTCTGGACGAAAGAAGATAAAGTAAATGAAATAAAAAAAAAATAGCAATGGCAAAAAATAGGTAAAATCAACTTCTATGGTTAGATAACTAGTTCGACCTTTTGCATCTAATTGGAGATTTCAGTTTATCTAACTCAGTCTCACCTGAATATCTCATCCCAACATCCAAAGTGAGTTACCCTTAAATAGAAAGACAACTACTTCATCCTATTTCAGATTTATTCATTTCAAAGAGGTGCCACTTTAGTTGGCAGTCAGGAAATTATAAGTGTGGCAAATATTTGAATCTCTACCTAGGAAAATTGAGCAGTTAAACTCTGTTGCTTTGTGCCATATTATACATTCATGTCCATTTGTGCAATTTAATTACGAACATAAGAAAAAATGGATATTTTGGTTTTGCCCCCTGCCTGCGCAGCCCCCCCTCCTCCCTACACAGGCCCCCCTCACTGCGCAGCCCCCACAACCACCTGCCCCAGAGGGATGGGCTGAACTTGTCTCCTCAATTCGATCTTGAACCTTGTACCAAAATCCGATCTAATCAAATGAGGTTATTCCATATATAGGGGAATATGACCTTGTTTCTGAATGGGGAGAACACATAACAGGAGATTAATATTGTTACGGCCCCATAGAATTTTTAGAAATATTTATTATTTGATGGGGTTGACATAGATTAGTCAGGTCACAATATTACACATACACATGATATGACATAAATAACAACAGTGGAGCTGAAGTCCGCTCTCTGTGATGGCCTGAAGCTGGCTGCTTCAAGCCCTACCATTATCTGTCGTTATTCTGATTCCCAAACTCTAGTAAACTCCATACGTGATCAGAAGATGCTTTCGTCGGCGTTCATATAGATGGTGGCGTGAAGCCTCTCTGTTCTCACTCAGCATAATATTTCTGTAACTCATGTTTACCGTGAAGCTAATCAGTTTGCTGATGCCCTTGCCAACCATTCTGTTAAGGTTAGGCGCAATGATGTATATGGGTGGGCGAACACTGTTCCGCATTCCTGTAAAGGGCCTATGGTCATTGATAAATCTGGGCTCATGCATGTTAGATTGGTTTAATGGGGTATGTCCCATGGGTGTAGTAATATCATTACCTCTTATAAATAATCTAGGCCAGGTGCTTTCGCTGGTGGAGTGCCCTCTTGGGGAGGGTGCACTCTCCTAGTTGGGGCCCTGAGGACCTCTTGTTTTAAAAAAAAAATATCAAGGAAAAAAAAAAAACAACGATGGACATCTACACAGACATCCACACATATAATAGAGTCATGTCATATCATATACATCTACATAAATAATCCATCTATTTATTCCCATTTGTTGCACCAAATCCTTTTTACATCCATGAACTAATAGTTTACGAATCACTAATTGCAGGTCTGATACGATATCAAGTAGTAGTCCTAAATAATCCAAATTGCATATGTACATGACAAAATTGTACAACTTCAAATCACTACAAGAAAACATGTATATGTCAGCGGCTAGGATCCATTGACAAAATGTAAGAAGTCGTTGACAAATAATTGTCAATGACTGCAAAGCCTTTGACGAAGTCGATGACAAAAACATCGTCGACTTATGTTATGTCAGCGCTCCCTTAAGTTGATGACATATATTATAAGTCAACAGCGATTCAGCCGTTGACATATGACCATATGTATGCGGCTCTTACGGTCGATGACATATATCTAGCATGTCAACGGTTCAGGGGGTGATGACATATATGTTATATGTCAGCGATGGTTAGACCACTGACCTATGTTGAAGATTTGTCTGCGGCCTCACAAACCGCTAACAAATGATTTTCATTGAAAATAAAATAAAATATAACTCGTTAGCCAAGCCCAGAAGCACGAAGAAATGGCTCCACGATATGATCAACATATCACTTGGTGAAGAATGATAACAAAAAAAAAAAGAATAAGAAAGAAATTTAAAATGACGAAGAAAATTTGCAAGGATTGAGCAGTCACTCTTTTGCTGCAATTTTCTAAAGAAATTATAACAAGAAACAACTTGCAATAGGTAAGCAACGACCAGATCGGTGAGAAAAAAAGATAAAAATATTGAAAGTGTAAAATACACCCCAAATCATTGATTACAATCCACAGATCCCACCCCAAATCATCTCCGACTACCAATGTGGCCTGTGGGATCTTCGCCACCGCCTCCTGATGTGGGGTAACTCCTCCAGAGGCGGCCAAGCCTGTGATGCTGGAAGGCACTGGAGGATTAGCAGATCATCCGAGAGCAGCTTCATGCTAAAACATGCAAGGCAGACATGGTTAGCAGATTGATCTCTGCACCTGAGGATTCCCCCCTCCGGCATCGTCCGATCCACCTCCCGTGCCAGCGGCTCCACCGGTGGAGCAGCGGCAGTCCCGGTGGAGAGCGAAGCAGAGATCGGGGTAGGGAGGAGGACGAGGAAGGCGGAGCAGGGCAGGCGGAGCAGAGTCGGTGGAGAGCGGTGCAGGGAGGAAGACGACGAAGGGATCTGCGCGGGCGGCAAGGCAGCGGCGGCGTGCTTCCAAATCCTCATTGCGGGGAGGAAGCCCGGGCACCGGGGGTGGGAGAGGTCGGCAGAGCCCTTCTCCGTCCCCTCCCCCTATATAAACAAATGCGTCTTCTCTCATTATTAAGATTTTTTTTTTTGATTTGTCAACGACATAGTAAGCTGCTGACATATGTAACATATATTCCACTGTCGGTAAATGTTCAACATATGTCAACGGATGTCTTTGACCGTTGACATATGATCAATATATGTTAACAGTTTTTTTGCCATGGACAAAAGTTGGATATATGTCAACGACTTTGTCTTAGCCGCTGACATATGTTACCATATGCCAACGACATTTCAAGCCGATGACATATCGTAAACATATGTTAACGACTTCCATATAACCGCTGACAAATATCCGATATGTCAGCTTCTATTATCTGTCGTCGACACATCGTACATATAGCAACAAATGATGTCAGCCGCTAACATATCTTCGTTGACAAATCCTAATTTTCTTGTAGTGAATGAACTTTTCATGTATAGATTGTACGTGGTTGGTTTTTGACGCATGAACTGTGCTGCAAGTGGGGCAGTGAGCCAACGTGGTCATATCTCTTTGGTAATCAAATAAGTTATTCTGGATGAGTTGTATGCAAATTTGCTTTCTTTATTATATAACTATATGCAATCTTTCTGGCCGAAAGAAGATAAAGTAAATGAAATAAAAAAAGAAATAGCAATGCAAAAAATAGGTAAAATCAACTTCTATGGTTAGAATAACTAGTTCGACTTTTGCATCTAATGGAGATTTCAGTTTATCTAACTCAGTCTCACCTGAATATCTCATCCCAACATCCAAAGTGAGTTACCCTTAAATAGAAAGACAACTAACTCATCCTATTTCAGATTTATTCCATTATCAAAGAGGTGCCACTTTAGTTGGCAGTCAGGAAATTATAAGCGTGGCAAATATTTGAATCTCTACCTAGGAAAATTGAGCAGTTAAACTCTGTTGCTTTGTGCCATATTATACATTCATGTCCATTTGTGCAATTTAATTACGAACATAAGCAAATGGATATTTTTGTTTTGCCCCCTGCCTGCGCAGCCCCCCCTCCTCCCTACACAGGCCCCCCTCACTGCGCAGCCCCCCAAACCCCCCTCCCTGTGCAGCCCCCCCCCCCCCCCCCCCCCCTACATAGGCACCCCCTCCCTGCGCAGCCCCCCCAACCCCCCCTCCCTACACAGGCCCCCCTCCCTGCGCAGCCCCCCAAACCCCCCCTCCCTGTGCAGCCCCCCCCCCCCCCCCCCCACCCCCACCCTCCCACACCCCACACTGCCCCCCCCCCCCCCACCCCCACACAGCCAATTCCCCCCCCCCTTGCACCCCCACACTGCCACCCCACCCACCAAGCCCCCCTCCCCCACTGCCGAGAACCCCCCCCCCCTACACTGCCAATCCCCCTCCCACCCCCCACACTGCCCCCCCACCCCCACACAACCTGCCCCCCCCCCCCCCCCTCGCACCCCCACATTGCCACCCCACCTGCCGAGCCCCCTCCCCCACTGCCGGAAAACCCCCCCCCCCCCCACACACTGCCAATCCCTCCTCCCACACCCCCATACACGAGCACACACAAGCGCAGAGAGAGAGAGAGGGAGAGAGAGAGAGAGAGAGAGAGAGAGAGAGCAACACATAGGCGAACACACAACAGAGATAGAGAGAGAGCGAGAGAGAGAGAGAGAGAGAGAGAGAGAGAGAGCAACACATAGGCGAACACACAACAGAGATAGAGAGAGAGAGAGAGTGCTTACCAGCTATGATGTGGAGCTCCAGCCGGCGAGGGAGAGACGACTGGACGACGCGGACGGCGGTGGCGGCGGCGACGCGAACGATGACGGCAACATAGACGACGACGGTGGCGACAGCGACGGCGACGACAACGTGGCGTCTCGACTGTGCTATCTGTCGATGGTGAAAGAGAAGAGACACAACAAGAGAGGAGAAAAGAGAAGGGGATGTGGCACCCACGGCAGTGGAGGTAAAAGGGCTTTAGAGACCGAATAGCGACCGAACTATTTCGGTCGCTATGTAGTCGCTAAACCCACAAAAATGTTGTGACCGAACAACTTTAAGTCACAATTAGGTCTCATATCTGAGACTGATTTGGACCGAAATATTCAGTCACAAATTTGTTAGTGACCGAATAGCGACCAAACTATTTCAGTCTCTATGATCGCTAAACCTGCATAAATGTTGTGACCGAACAACTTTCAGTCACAATTCGGTCTCAGATCTGAGATTGAATTTGTGCTGAATATTTAGTCACAAATTTCACTCCCAAGCCCGCTAGGAGATAGTGTAGTAACCGAAGTTTCTTAGTCACTATTCGGTCCAAGATCTGGGACCGAATAGTGACCGAATTTTTTCGGTCACTAAATCTAAAGGTTAGTGACCGATATTTTTGAGTCACTATTCGGTCTCAGATTTGAGACTGAATAGTGACTGAAAATTCGGTCTCAGATTCAGTCTCTATTGCCGCAATTCTGTAGTGTGTGAACAATTTGATGGGTTAACACTTTACTTCCTATTCTGAGCAGATCTTTAGCACCAGTATGTGAATGTGAACATTTTGGATTTTTGATGTGATGATTTACTTTTACCACATTATTGTTTGCTAAACTTAAGTGTTTTATATTTCTAATGTGTTTGTTTTGTGAATGAGTGGGTGTGAATGTGTGTGTGTGGATGTCAATGTGAATGTGGATCCAAATGTTCTTTGAAGGTGGATATGAATGTGGATGTGGATGTGAATGTGCGGATCCAAATGTGGATGTGTATGTGTTGATCCAAATGTATGTGAATGTGGATCCAATGTATGTAATGTAGATCCCAATGTATGTGAATGTGGATCCAAATGTATGTGATGTGGATCTCCAAATGTAGGTAATGTGGATCTTCGAATGTAGGTGAATGTGGATCCATTTGAATATGTTACTATTTTTTTTAACTGAAAAAAACTTGCTTATGGTGTACATGGCCATAGGGAAACATGCCTATAGTTTACATGGCCGTAAGGGTGTACGCAGCTGTAAGTGAGGCTATCCTTACCAAAAACATAACTATGGTTTACATAGTCATAGGGGAAAGAGGATATCCTTATGGTGTTACTTATGGCTACACACACTGTGGGTAAAGTTCTCTACCTATGGCGTTTAAAACACTATAGCCATAGTCCTTTGCCATTGGACCTTTGCCGACGAAACCCTATCGTAGGGTAACACCATAAGGAAGGTTATTCTTACGATTTTCGGGTCTCTTCTTATGACGTTTTGACGTAAGCAAAGCTTGATTTTCCTATAGTGACATTCACATGTAATTAGTGCATGGGGAGGCAGTTGAGAGCACCACTTAGGAATGGGGGAATTTGCCTACAATAAGAACTATTATGCAAGTATCAGAATGGCACCGTATGAGGCTTTGTATTGCAGACCGTGTAGAACACCCCTGAATTGACATGAAGTAGGAGAAAGACAAGTTATGGGACCAGAGTTGATCCAGCAATGCACAGAGATGGTCAGGTTTATAAAAGAAAAACTTCAAATAGCTCACAGTCGCCAGAAGAGCTATGCAAACACCAGATGCAGACCATTACAATTTGAGGTTGGTGACTATGTATTCTTGAGAGTTTCTCCCACAAAAGGTGTTCTAAGATTCAGTAGGAAAGGTAAATTGAGTCCAAGGTAAGTAGGTCCATTCCGAATTTTTGAAAGAATGGGGAAACAGTATACAAAATAAACCTCCCAGCAGATTTTACAGATGCACACAATCTCTTTCATGTCTCCATGTTGAGAAGATATATTCGAGACTCATCATAGGTAGTTAGCTTGCTCGAGATGATTTAAAGCCAGATATGTCTATGCTAGAGTATCCAGCACAAATCACAAGGCAGAGAACACAAAGCTGAGAAATAAAGAGATAGAGTTGGTAATGATTAGATGGGGGAATAGGCATGGAGGAGAATATACATGGGAACTGAAAGAAAAAATGCAAAAAGTGTATCCATACTTATTTGAGTAAGCTTCTAATTCTTTTTAGGTAATAGTACCATGCATGATTGGTTATGAATTGTGTGTTAAGGCTTCATTCTGGATTTCAAGGATGAAATTTTTTTTTAGGTGATAGTCATGTAACATCATGAATGTTCAGATCATAGTTTAATGGGTTTGGTGGCCAATGTATGGCCTACTGGTTGTGTTTCTGGTGTTTGAGCAGGTTGAGAGGGGTTGAGGGTCGGAAATCCGAGCCCAACAAGTCTCTGGTCCGCCTTCTGTAAACGCGACCAACACAGGCATCAATATTATGGAAACGCGACCACCTGTGTCGTCGCGATTTACATGCATTTTTTTCGAGTGCGCAGCTGTATGCGTGTGCATGGCGCATACAGGGACATCGGGTTTTAATTGTGACAAAAAGGTACATCGTGATTTAAACTGACAGCACCCCCCATCGTGATTTGGACTATGATGTTTTGTTGGCCAAGCCCTAGCCAAACAGTGCAGGAAATACTGCTTGACTGAGGGAAGGATTGTTGTGGGGTTTTTGGGCGATTTCGCATTTTCAGTGTGCGGTTTGGCTTGCTACCATCGCGAGGAGGTTGTTCGAGCAGGGAAACACCAAGCATTGTTGTTTTTCTCATTCTTCGCATAGTAGGAAAATTATTCTCATTTTTTGATTAGTTGGACTATGATTAAGGTGTTTCATGCATGGAAAATGGTGATAACGAGTAGCAAGCATGCGTAGGTATATGAGTGAATGCAAAAATGTGGTCTTTACCTTACAGGGGGGTTTGTTGGGTTCTGGAGGTGAAGGTCAGGTGGAAACCGTGGTTTGAAGGCGAGGGACCTAGACATCGTGTTTGAACGCGACGATCTGATCCAACGCGATTCAACCATTGAAAAGTGTCATCTATGTACATTACGATTTGAGAGGCGACCACCTGACCCGTCGCATTTTTTCTTCAGAGAATAGTTAGCATATTTTGTGTTATATGATTGTTATATAATAGTGTTTAATGTATTCTAAAGCATGAAAGCGGTGCATTGGCATGCGTTGTGATTGAGAATGTCAGGTTTGCAAGATTTGTATGTACGTGACAAGTTGGGTAGTACGACGCCTTCCGTGGTTACCTCTCGAGTTGGGTACCCCAAGTTCTTTGTGAACCAGGCACGTGGTGCTCGACGTTTGACCCAGTACGTGTGTGTACCGTCTGTAGACGTGTTTTCTTTTCAAAATCATCATCCCACAAAAAGATTGATTTTTTTAAAAAACTATTATATGCAGAAGATGAAAAGAAGTGGCGAAAAGGGGTGGAGAGAAAAACAAATGTGCGTGTGTGCACAAGATGGAGGTGTGATCGCCAGACACATGAGAGTGTTGAAGGAAACGGGTGGAAAGGAAAAGTGCGATACCAAACCTTCACCCGAAGATCACAGGAGATTGCGTGTGGGCTCTTCTTACCTCCTTCCACCGACACGGTCGGCAAAGAAGATTTAGCTTCGATTGATGGTACCTTGTAAAAGCACAAACAAGAAAAACATGACAGATTGATTAGACTTTGGGTGAGTAGAGAAGCACGAAGGGAATGAAATAAAAGCATTAAATGGGCGTTAACACACCTCGTTGGGTGGTGTTAAACCCCTAAAAGAGTGGGAAAGGAGAAAATGTTGTGTGTGTGTGAAAATGTTGTGATGATGAAATGCAATAAGTGAAATAAGGGAAGTAAAGTGGAGGGAAAATGGTGATGTGAAGCCACTATTTGGAGACAATTGGAAGAAGTGGATGAAGCTCCTCCCCGTCGCGCTCCAACGGAATGAGGAAGATGGATGCTCTAGACTCCGAGGATGAAGATGTGGGATGGCTTGAATTGAGGTCACTTCTCCTTAGCTTAGGAATGCGGGTCTCCAACCCAGCAGGGCTTCGCCGTGATGCGTGGGTCCCTCCCCATCCGACAGGGCTTCACCTTAACCTTAACCCCTTTTTGAACACCTCAAAACAATGGCTCGGGGGTCCATTTATAGAAAAAATTCTTTGAATCGCGTCGGTTCAGTGGATGCCTATATGAGAATCGCGTCCGACTAAAGCGCCGCTATTTTAAAAGATCCGCTTGATTTGCCAATCATAGCCTATAGCTAGGACTGAGAATCACATCTGGTATAACTGCCTTGTTTTCTAACAGAATCGATCTTCTGACAAAATCGTACTTGATTTACGGGAGGTTTTGAAACGCGCCGACTTAAGTGGACGCGATTCCATTTCGTCATGATTCGAGACGTGGGGCCTCTTAATGTGTTGAAACACGACGACTTAAGTGGACGTGATTCCATTTCGTCATGATTCAAGACGTGGGGCTCTTAAAATGCCGCGGCTTTAGGGGCATGGCTTAGGTTTAGGTTCTGAATCGTGGCGGCTTGGTCGGACTTGAATCAAAATAGAGTAGGTTACGGAAAAGCAAATGTGATGCGCGTCGGCTTTACCTACCACGTATTATGCACCCAAAAGGGCGTCCACTATACCGGACACGAATCATTTAAGTTCAACAGACCCCTTCAGACCCCTTTAGAAAAATTCCTAAAAATCCTAGAAAAATCCAGAAATAGTAAAATCACTGAAGAGGTTCTTGAAGATAGCCACTTTGAGGCATTGCGTTGTAACATGAAATTTGCTCGATATGATGTCAAAATCGCGTGTCTACAGCTGCCTCGCCTTGGCGTCTACTTTGCAAGGAAATGGAGAGAAATGGAGTAAAATGAAAGTAATGGAATGGTGTGAATGAAGTGGAGTGACTGAAAAGTAGACGCCAAGGTGTGATGAGACGCGCCTCAACAACATATGACTGGAGTTGTTCTTCAATTCAATATGAAGCGGTTTTCAGAAAATCTTAGGAGAAAACTCAAGGTCTTAGACGGAAGGAGAAGGAGTGTGCATGTGGGCACGGAAGGGAGAAAGATCAACTTCCAGCGTCAGGGAAGTACCTAAGGACACGATCCATTAGGTTGCACCATTGGAGGCGTCTGCCACTGCCTTTGGTGAATCTTAGGGAAAATAGATGAATTGATAAAAGAATTCAAAACAAATGAGTTTCTCGAAAGATGATCTCGAAACAACAACACAATGAACTGAGTACTTGACTCGAAGTGGAAATATTTCATGTTATTTGGAATGAGAATAAGTGGCTCTTTCAGTTAAAAATGAGAGTGATTATTCGGAATTACGATCAAATCCTACATGATACATGCTGGGCTAAAAGAAAGATTAAAACAAAAGAAAACATAAGATATCAATGATAATATGCTACGGTGCCCGAAGTCAAGATACCGGATAGAACCATCGTCCTTCCGCAACGCAACAGCCTATCCTCACTCATAAGAATCATCTAGAATCATCATTGTTTTTGGCAGAGGAGGGGAACTCAAATCCCATATTCATCAGAGCCTCAAGGTCCTTGACATGCTCTAATAAGGTTACCATATAGTAGAATGCAATATATGCAATACTAGAAAGGGATTGCCGAAAATGATCATGAATTGCACGGCGAGCAATGGGTCAAATCCTGCGCTCAAAGATTCATTAGCACTGAAAAGCAACATATAATATAGAAAGATGTGAATTGAAGTTGCTTGAAAAATGCGACGGGAATACTAGACGCCTTTCACTACCTAAATCGCGTCGACTTTTTCGGATGCACTTAATCCTCACCTGTCGCAATGAAAGTTGATATGGCTCCTTGAATTGCGTCCACTGCACCGGACATGATTTAGGCCCTTCATCCGAGACTTGATTCCTGCTCTGTTTTTGTCCTCTCCTCCTTTGTGAATGAATACGGGCTTGGAGGCTAGGGGAGGCTATAAAACACCCCTTTTAGCTCTCTTCATGTTCTTTTATGCTCTCTCTTCCCCCAAGTTTAAGGATCAAGCATTGAAGCAAGGAAAAGCTTTGGAGAAGAAGAAACTTGGAGCAATGGAGCATGGTGATGCTCCTCAACCCAAGAGGCCAAGAGGGAAGGATTTCAAAGGTGAGTCAAGTAGAGGGACACATCTGCAAGTTGGTTCAAGCTAAATTGGTATGTAGATTTTGATTTTAAGCATTGATTCGATGTGTTCTTCAAGTGTTCTTGACGTTCTTTATGTGTTCTTGGTGATAATCTTATTCTCTCTTCCCCTCTCAAAATCATGGCCGCCCCTCAACTCCCCCGACCCATGTGCCATATATCCATCCCCATGAACCATGTTCAAATCTCCCATCCATAGGACTATCCACTTTTCCCAGGTAACTAGCGCTAAATGCGCCTCCCATGGCTCCAGAAACTGACCGCTTCCATCACCCTAGACATGACCAACATTCTTAAGAAGTGGGGGATCAACAACCTCACTGTCCATGCCAAAAGATACCACAAAATCCACCTTGACTGAGCCGCTCTAGGGCATTAGTTGAACTTGGCATCCTCAAACCTACACCTTCCTCTTCAAGACTTTGAAGCCCTATCCTATTGGAAGAGGTTGAGATTTTGCTAGTTTGAAGTGAATGAAACGAGGCGAGGAAGATGAGATGGCGATCATGCCGAGGTGCTACACGAGCACGGCAGTGCTGGAGAGCTTCATGGATGCACGAACGGCCCAAGATATCCAAACTGGAAAAGTATCAACTGCAAAATTGGCGGCCAAGACCATGAAAGAATTACCCAAGGCAGAAGATAATGAAAGGCTAGAGCAAGTGATGAGGGATTCGCCATCTGCGTGGCGGACTCACATCTCTTCCCTTCAATTGATAATGTTTGGAGGAGTATCAATTGGTGCAGTGTGTGGCACTTAGGAAGGCGAAAGACTGGGACCGGCGGTGCTAGCCTTCCTTTATAGTGGACTGATGATGGAGAGCTTAGGTAGGCCTTCTTACGGCTCAATGCTCTTACTTTGTTTGGACTGACCTACACTTAAGTTTGATCTAAGCAATGAAGTCCTTAGCTCGTCCCAGATTTTCTCCAAAAGTCCGCTCAAGCAGTTGGATAACATAGTTGACCTGAAGGGCACGTGGCTAACCGAGCGCCACACCTCAAAACGCTGGCAGATTGGCGTGATCACCTCTGAAGCATGCCCAGGGATGCGTTTACTTGTACTCCGTCGCCACTTCTTACCAGGGACTGTGGACTCCGCTAGCACCTGGTGTGGACTTGCGATTGATTGGGGGTGTCCGAGTTCGTACTTTACAGTCCACACCGCTGCCGCTCTCAACTCGGGCTTCCATGGCGCAAATTTGAAGGGTCATCTCACCTCTCGCCAATCAAAAGGCGGGACATCGGGATCAATAATGACGGTGAAGAGGCGGACACAATAAAAGCGCTGTGGAAGGTCTATACTTTTAGGAGGCCGGTCCCACATGTGGAAGAAGCGGAAGATGATTGGATGGGATATGTAAGGGAACTCGGAAAATTTGGCCCAAGGTGGCTGTTTGTAAACACCGGGAATGATTCCTCAATAAGAATTATATTATGTCCTTTACATTGCCAAATTACACCTTATGCATGATTGTATCATCCAAACACTTCGATTTTTCTCCTTAAAAATAGTCCTCAGATGACCTTTTGAATCGCGTCCACTATAGGCGTCGTGAATATCTACTTGATCAGCGTCCAAATAGCCAACGCCCTCCACTTTAATCGCGTCCTTTGCACCCAACGCGCTTCAATTGTACTTCAAAAATTTGAAAAAAACACGCGCCTTAAAGTCTACACCGAGGTAATGATGGCTCTGAATCACGTCGGCTAGGCCAGACGCATTTAAAATAGGCGGTTCATATTCACGTCCTCGTACTGGATGCGATTTCCAATCGCGCCAGAGGCTACAAAAAACATCGGAGGGCCTCCTTCTCTCCCTTTTGCCTCTCAAGCTCTCTCACCCCCTCTCACTCTCTCTTCTCTCGACTCTCTCTTCCTCCCTCTCTCTCTATTCTCTCTCTAGACTCTCTCACTCTCACTAGCCCGATGACAAAGAGGATGGCGGCGAAAGCGGCGTGGAGCGAGAGTTCATCGGTGATGAAGAGACAACGACATCGGCAACAATAGACATGCCGGGGATGGATGCCAGCACCATGGTGGCGAGCTTCTGGCCGCCCCTAGGGAGCTCGCCATCGTGATGGAGGAGGAGCCGGCGACGGGGGAAGGCGAAGCGGCGGCGATGGAGGAGGAAGAGGGAGCGGCGGATGATGGGGATGAAGAGGCGAGGAGATGGAGGCGAGGTCGCCTCGGTCAGGAGGCACCTCCACGACCTGATTCGGTAAGCAACTTTTGTGTTTTGAGATGAGACAAAGCGGGGAAGCACCGTCGGTGCTGGAAGGGAAGAGGGATGAATCGCATCAACTCCAGTCGATGCGGTTCATGAAGTTGAATCGCAGCGGCTAAAGTCGCCGTGTTTTGGCTTCGAAAAGCGGCCAACACAACAAACGCGTTTCAAATATTGAACCGCGGCCACTGTGTTGGATGTGATTTCAAAAAGTTGCCCGAGGAGGGGAAATTGGGCCTGATTTGTGCATAGCTTTGATCCTCCATCATGTACTGATTCGTGTGTGCATTGTGCAGGGCATAATGAAGCCAAGGACTCAATGGCCGTTGGTGTTGGCGGCGTATCAAGGGCTCCCGGACTTCCATAGGGAGCGAGTCCAAGGGATGGGGTTTAGGCCGATCCTGGAGATCGAGCCCTTCTACGTCGATAGTCCCCTGATACATGCCCTTAGAGAGAGGTGGAATCAGGTCAGCAGGGCCTTCTTGTTTCCCTGGGGGCACATGGTGCCATCTTTGGAGGACATGACCCGGATCATAGGGTTGCGGGTGGATGGGGAGGCAGTGACGGGGGTCACATACACCGACTACACTGAGTTCGCACGGATTTGTTGAACCTGGAGCCTAAGGGAGACGAGCTCGGCGACTGGAGGATGGTCGACCGAGTGGAGTTTTTGGACAGCCTGGGCCTCCGGGGGGTCAGGCAGAGAGGGGAGGAGACGCTAGAGGGAAGAGGGATGAATCGCGTCAACTCTAGTCGATGCGGTGGGTCTAGCCAGAGCAGTGTACGCTAGGACCCTGATGACGAGGAGAGGGTGACAGGGATTTGAGGCATTTCTTGGTATTTTTATTGGGGAAGATGTTGCTGACCACGAAGGGAGATGGCATCCATTTCCGCTTTTTGGAGATCCTGGAGGACCAGGAGAAGGTCGGTCAGTACGCATGGGGTGTGCCTTCTTGGCGCACACTTTTGCAGACGTCTCCAGCGGCACGGGGAGGGAGACGACGGTGGGCGGTTTTTCGCCCTTTTTTTCAGGTACGACTCTGTCTTTGCATCTTTCAGATCTTGTACTTTAAATTATTAGCTGGACAATCAGTGTGTGCATGCTTGCAGATGTGGTCGTACTACTACATTCCTTGGGGAGAGGACCAAGGTGCGCCCTGATGCGCTCCCCTTGCTCGAAGGTGGCTTCCGGTCGTGACCTTGGCCACGTTCTCACTGCAGCTCGACACTCTCGTAGAGACATCTGGGATTTCCAGCACTCCTGGTATGTGCTTACTTTTATTTCATGCATTTTGATATGAATGATATGTGACTAACCCATGCATGTGTGCAGGTCCTATGGCAGCCCTATGTGGCATGGGTGATGAAGGCCAGCCGTGGGTCGAGAGTGGCCGTCCTCGATCGAGCGGGACCTTTGGGTCCATTGCCTGAATGAGATTGATCCGCTTCGCCTCTGGCTTGCCGCCCGCACCCTGGGACTACACCAGGAGTGGCACGACGAGATGGAGCCCAGGGGGATCGAGAGGAGGACGCGAGGAAAGGCAAAGTGGGTGGGCTGGCATCTCCGCTTCCCCGACCAGTATGCCGACTGGCAACGCGGCAGACAGATGGTGGAGTCGGACGCTGCCAATAGCTTCGTGTACCTCCAACGCTTCCAGGAGGAGTACGTAGGCAGGGATTTCATGAGGCCGGAGAGGGTATGCACTTCTAGCCTTGAACCTATTCAATATGATTTACATGATGATCTAATAAATGTGTGCATATGCAGGATGCTCGGGACGACCTTATTGACACGCTGTGGGCCGAGTTGGGGGGCACGGAGGCGCAGCTGGCAGAGGCATGGGATGCATTGGATGCACTAGTAAGTTCGGATGCTCATACCTTTGATTTCTTCACCTTACCATGCGCTGACTGGCTTTTCCATGTGGGCAGCGCACAACGCAGGGGCCGTGGAGCGCACCTCTGCCGTGGTGCCTCCTCGAGCAGGAGTGTACTAGGCCCGGAGACGTCCTCCCTCCGGGAGCAGTTGGCAGCCGCGGTGGCCAAAGAGGAGGCAGCGGAGTGCGACCTCACTGCACGAGTAAGTAACTTGATTAGATATGTATATGAATTGAACTATTTCATACTTACCTGTGCCTGCTTCACTTGCAGTTGGACGTGATCCAGAGTGCCCTCATGCGGGAGACGCACACTAGCCGGAGATGACCGACTTGTCACAGCAGTGAGCTGAGCTGCGGACTTAGACCTCACAGCGAGACTCAGACCTGCCCCGCGAGGCAAGTGGAGCTGCGCATGACGCTCCCCCTAGAGCGTAGGGACCGTGAGAGGGAGCAGGCCCGGTGGGAGCAGGAGCGCAGCCGTTTGGACCAGAAGTGGGAGCGGCTGACTCAGCAGGCCGTGGACACCCATACGAGCTTGGGCGTCTCCAAGTGCCTACTGAGGGAGGCAGAGGACTGGTACAGTCGAGGACGGGAGATTGCCGTGCAGGAGGGGCGAGCCAGCGCCTACTCCGGGAGATACTTGGTGACTTCCTCTCAGTACTAGAGGAATGTCCAGAAGGCACACGCCGCTCAGGTTCTCATGCCTCCATGAGGCCTCCTGCTCCGCGCTCGACAGCGGACCCCAGTGAGGCGAGAGCAGCTGGCAGCACCGAACGGCAGAGAGCAGTGGCAAGAGCTAGACCACCTATTATGTACTTTTTGTCTTTTTTTATGATGTGTACCTAGTGGGGTACTTCATGATGTACTTGGGGTGGCCCCCTTTTGGCCGTGATATATGACATTATGCTCTTCACCTCCTTTCTTTCTCGTGCTTGAAAACACTTGAACAAACAAGTTAAATGTTTGTTCTGGCTCAAACCCCTGCCCATTAGGCGGATTAGGCTTCATGATCTTGTCAAGGGACTGAGCCTTTATTAAATAAGGTGAAAATTAAAAGAACTCCATAATAAAAGAATGCAACATGCAAGCAAGCATATGCTAATAGGAAATTAAACATAGGCATGCGTTTGATGCATTCAAGCATGATGAAGTGTGACAAAATTTTGAAGTATGTGATTTTTTTGGATTTTGAAGATATATGATTTTATTTTGAAATATTCCATTTTTTGGATTTTGAAAATATTCAAAAAAATTAGATTTTGAAAATATTCAAAAAATTGGGATTTTGAAATATTCTATTTTTGGATATTAAAATATTCTATTTTTGGATTTTGAGATATTTTTTTTATTTTGAAAAATATTCATTTTTTTTATTTTGAAATATTCTATTTTTTTGTTTTTCTATTTTGTTGGATTTTGAAATAAGGGCCGCAACCCGGCATAGTCCCTTCCAAAAAGATGCGCGGAACGAAGGGGATCCGCTCTAATTGGGAAAACATGGTGCTTGGCTCCTTCAATTACTTGGCCATCATTAAGAGTTCATTAACAAGTCTTAGGCATGCCAGACTGAGGTTGGACGTGTTTGAGTGGTGCCTTCACCCGAGGTAGCTTTGGGCGACGTCCTCTTCAGTTGATCATTGCCTTGCCTTGACCCTAGGACATACCCGTGGGGGAGGAGGAAGAGAATATTTAGGAACTCTGCCAATAGCTGGGCGACAGGGGAGACACCCATTCCTCTACCCTACACTCAGTGGGGTTCGATTTTTAGCTTGCGGGTTTTTAGCACGCTTACGACCAGGTCCATTTGGATTTCTGCGGGGACTTTGCCACTCTTGACGTGCCTTTTATGCATTTGATTTGCCTGGTTTTTGGCTCTTTTGATTTGGATTTGACATTGATTCTTTCTTTTTCCCCTTGTTATGCCTTGACCTACACCCGTTTGAGCTTTGGGTAGATTCAAAGGTCGATCCCTCGGGTTTCCCTTTCTTTTGGCAGACCGACTGGAAAAGAGACGGGTAATGCCCTAGACTCTTGGTTCGGCGTTGATCTTCCTTAGATTCCGTGCCTCCAGCTTTCCAGGGGTGGGCGTGTAAATGTGTGGGTGTCGACACCTCTGGCTAACCCACCAAGAATCATAAATGAATTAACAACGATGGCTTTTCATTTAGGGGTCCGTGTACCATATTAATCCAAAACACTTATCTAAGGGTAGTACTTTTTATGATAAAGCCCATTCCAAGGTGAGAGAGCTCCGCACCCTCTGCGTTGACTAGTATGTATGCGTTGCCTGGATATGATTCCTTAACTACGTATGGCCCTTCCCAGTTTGGTTGGAGTTTAGAACAGGGACCACCTGGTTTTACAAAGATTATTTTAATGACCATTTCACCGACCTTGAACTTTCTCTCAATTACTTTCTTTTGGTGAAAACAAGTGAGCCTATTTTGATACGCTCTCATATTTCTATGGCGACCAGACGCTTCTCATCTAGGAGCTCCAGTTGTGCTAGGAGCGATTCACGCCGCTCATCGATTGACAAGTCCTTGTCAAGCTGGATCCTTAATGAGGGAATAAGAATCTCATACGATAGTACAACCTCCATTCCATAAGTGAGGGCGAACGGTGTCTGCCCCATGGGAGTACGGACTGAAGTGCGGTAGGCCCTTAGAGCTTCTACAAGCTTTTCTAGCTAGTCCGAGAATTTGTTAGCCTCACAGGTTTTCTTAACAATTTTGATTAGAGTTTTGTTCGTGGCTCTGCTTGGCCATTGCCTTGCAGATAATATGGTGATGAATGATGCAATGCAATTTTATACCTGTTGCAGAGGTCAACGCAGCTCTGAGAGATAATAGTGGCCCATTGTCGGTGATGATGGTACTCGGGATGCTAATCTGGTGATGATGTTTCCTCATGATGAACTTGCAGATGTCGTTGCCTTGGTAAAGTACTCCGTTGCAGTGAGGATGTAAGGTTGGTTTTGTTTTAGGAGTTGGGATCACCAAGGGGACCAATGATGTCGATAGCCCACATAGAGAAAGGCCATGGGGAGGATATTGGGTGGAGTGTCGGATGGAGAATGAATTTTGTCGGTGTGCAATTGGCACTTGGCACACCGACGAACGAAGATAGAACAGTCCTCGTCTATAGTAGGCCAATAAAAGCCCTGCCTAAGGATCTTCTTAGCAAGCATTTGGCTATTCACATGGCCACCACACACACCCGAATGTGCCTCTTCAACAACCTTCCAAACTTCATCATCGTCCAAGCATTTGAGCAAAACTCCAGTGAGTCCCCTTCTATAAAGCGCATTCCCAACCATAGTGTACTTTTGGGACAACCTCCTTATGGCCTTCTTCTCATCACTTGTGGCTTCCTCAGGGTACGATTGATTCTTGCAATATTTAGCTATCTCATAATACCACAACTTCTCCTCGTCTTCCAATTCCTCTTTAGCTCCATTAACATGATTTCAGTTTTACCCTTCCTTTCCAACTTCTTCAACATCTCCTCCTTGATCTAGAGAAAGACAGGGTTCTGAACAGTAGGGGTATTGCGGCGTGCAATTTGAATGCTGTCTCAAAATCCCCGAGATAGCACATATTGGAGTTGAATGATGGTAGCAAGAGCATCAGCTAGAAGATTTTGATGATGAGGGATATGGACAAATACAAGTTTGGAGAATAGCTTGGCATAAGCTGAGGCGAGTTCTTGGTAAGGCTTGAGCTTTAGGTCCTGAGTGGTGTATTGGTGAGCACTGGCGCAGGACCAGCTGACTATCACCTACAATCCAAAGATGGGGGACACCATAGAAGTGGGCATACTCAAGACCTGCCAATAAGCCTCATATCAGTGATGTTGTTGGCAGCAGGAAAATCCAGTTTTATAAGCCGTGGGAAGGTGACACCCTCAAGTGATAGTAGAGAAATCCCGATACCCTTTCCATGAGAATTCAAAGCTCCATTAAAATACAACGTCCACATAGGATCATATTGGCTAAGGACGATAATTCTTCATTTGGAAACTCCGAACGAACATGATCAAACTAAGGAATAGGGTGGTGAGCGAGATGCTCTGCTATGGCATAGCCTTTGATGGATTTCTGCTGAATGTAGGTGATTTCAAACTGGGAGAGGAAGCTTTGCCAACGGGATAGCCTATTAGTTAGAACGGATTTTTCAAGGAGGAACTTGATAGGATTCATGCGGGCTATGAGATGGACTTCATGAGCAAGAAAGTAGTGCTTCAGTTTCTGCACTACCCATACGTGCGTGGCACATGTCTTCTCCATTGCGGTGTACCTTTGCTCGCAAGGATTGAGAAGTTTAGACAGGTAGTATGCTACCCTCTCCTTGCCTTCTTCATCCACTTGTGCAAGGACAGCTCCTACCGAGTCCTCCAGGACAGATACATAAAGAATTAGAGGTTTGCCTGGAGTCGGCGGCCTCAGGACAAGGGGGATTAGCTAAGTACTCCTTGAGTCCGTCAAAACTGCCAGATACTTCTCATCCCAATTAAATTCAACTCCCGGCTTGGTGAGGTCGTAGAAGGGTCTACACCTCTGTGAATGTTGGGAGACGAACCGGTGAATAAATTGCAACCTCCGATAAGTCCTCGAACTTCCTTCAAGTTCTTGGGATGGGGCATCTCTCTTATCGCCTTTGCCTTATTGGGATCTATTTCTATACCCCTCTTGCTCACAATGAACCCTAAAGCTTACTCGATGAAACACCAAACACGCACTTCTTGGGTTCATTTTCAATTGGTATTCTCTTGACCTTTGCAGGACCTTAGTTAGAACCCAAGGATGCTTAGTCATTGTTTTGGATTTACTACCAGGTCATCCACATACACCTCAATGAAAATATGGATCATGTCATGAAAACTAGCCATCATAGCTCGTTGGTAAGTAGCTCCAGCATTCTTAAGTCCAAAAGGCATGACCACATAGCAATATGTGCCCCATGGTGTAGTGAACGAGGTTTTCTAGTCTTCCTCAGCAACTTGATCTGATTGTACCTTGAGAAGCCATCCATGAAAGAGAAGGTTTCATACCAAGCCGTGTTATCTATGAGCACGTCGAGGTGAGGCAATGGGAAATCATCTTTTGGACACGCGCGGTTGAGGTCCCGGAAGTCAATACAGATTCTAACTCTTCCATCCTTCTTCATAACCAGGTCAATGTTTGCCACCCAATTCGGATATAGTACGACTATAATGAATTTGGCTTTATGGAGCTTGTCAACCTCATCATTCATTTTCAAAGCCATCTGGGGGTGGAAAAACCTCAACTGCTGCTTAATGTCAATGGACCCCGGCTTAAGTGTAAGTCGGTGTTCAATAAGCGCGGTGTCCAAGCTAGGCATATCCTCATAGCTCCATGTGAACGTGTCCTTGTACTCCTGAGAACCTCAATGATTGCCTCCTCTTCAGCCAGTGATAAATTACTGCTTATGAGGACGGTCTTAGGGTCTTCCTTGGTTCCCAGGTTGACTTCCTTGGTGTTTTCTGTTATGGCAACGATGGTTTATCAACCTCTTCAATCCCCTCGCGAATGCGTCAGCCTCGTCCTCAAATTCTTCATCACCTTCCTCAATTAGGTTGTCATCATCCACGATCTCACAGACTCCGAACCCATCATCAATCAAGCATAGTGACTGCTTAATTCCATTTTTGGGAACTGCAAAGGCCCCTGTACGAATTCAGGAATTGCTAGACATGCCTTGCACCTACGGGCTAGATCAGCGAGGAAACGGTGTGGAACCCTCCTACCCTTGGACTTCTTTTCAGAGACTACCCCTAGCTTATTACTAACTTGGCCTAGACTCGAATTAAAACTACTTGAATTTACAACAGAAGCAATAAAGGCAGAATCCTGCGTGGGGGAAGATGGAGGAGGATTTAAAGCAGTAGAAGAACTTCCCCACGTGGGGGAAGGAGGAGGAGGAGGAAAAGCAGTAAAAATCCCCTGCGTGGAGGGGAGTGGAGGTCCCTGTGTGGAGGGACGTAGGAGGTCGATCATGGGACCGAAGAGAGGTGGCCCGCTGGTCGGGGTGCACTCGGAGGCGAGGAAGGAGGTTTCCTCGATGGAGATGACGGGGTCAGCCACTGCGGGGCCCCCTCCGTGCCCAGCACGCACAGAGGGAGAGGGAGAGGTGAGATCGCCAATCTAGATAGCTGGGAGACGAGTTTGGGCTTGAGAGCAGAGGGGTCCGAGCAGGGAAGTCAGAGAGTGAATGTTTGCTTAGAAGAATGAAGAGAAATCGCCAAGTGGGGCATCGGTGCCTGAAGAATGCTCAGGGAAATGAAGGAGGGCACATTGCTCAGAGAGAAGGAGGGAGTAGGTGCGTTGCCTAGAGAGCAGGGGAGATCGAGCGCGTTGCTCGAAGAAGAGAGGCGAGCAGGCGCGTTGCCTGGTGAGGAAGGGAGGTCGAGCGGTTGCTCGAAAGAAAGGGGAGCGTGTGCATGGCCTAGAAGGGAAATGGGATTGAGTACGTTGCTCGGAGGGGAGAAAGAAGTAGGATCATTGCCTGGAGAGGGAGGAAAATCGAGTGCGTTGCTCGGAGAGGAAAGGGGGATGAGCGCATTACTCGGAGAAGGGGAGAGAGCGGGCACGTTGCACGTAGAAGAAAGGGGAATGAGCACGTTGCTCAGTTTGAGAGGAGGTCGGGCGCGTTGCCCGGAGAAGAGAGGGGAGCAGGGGCGTTGCCTGGAGAAAGAGGGAGAGTGGCGCATTGCCCGAAGAAGAAAGGAGGAGTGCATTGCTCGGAGGGGAAAAGAAGTAGGCACATTGCCTGGAGAAAGGGAGGGAGTGGGCATGTTGCCCAGAGAAGGGAGGGAGTGGGCGCGTTGCCCGGAGAGGAGAGGGGAAGTGGGCGCGTTGCCCAGAGAAGGGAGGGAGTGGGCGCGTTGCCCAGAGAGGAGAGAGGAGTAGGGCATTGCCTAGAGAGGAAACTAAAGCGGACATGATGCATAGAGGGAGAACTGAAGTGGTCGCGATGCCCGGAGATGATACCTGTTCCTGCTGCTAGGGAAAGATTCTATTGAAGATGCACCCACTTTAGAGCACCATCGTTTCTTCTGAGCTATCTCCCGCTGTCGATGCCACTGCCGGCAGAACGGAAGGTGGAAGGGAGGTAGAAGGTTGAGGAGTGAATATTTGGTGTGGCAATTGGATACTCGCCGCACTCGGGGGTGAGTGGAGATGCGGAGAAGGGGGCTTTGTTGGGGGTAATAAGGGGGGTGGTTGATGGCGTGTGGAGGAGATGGGGTTAGATGATGGGTGTTGTGGGGTAGTGGCGGTAGGAGATGGGCGGTTTGGTTGTGGTGGTACGGTGGAGGGGTTGCGTAAGAAGGGCATGTGTGTTGGTGGGGGGTGGCGTTGTGGTGATGGGGTGTTGGTGGATAAGTGGGGGGGTGGATGGTTGGCTGGATGGTGTGAGATGGTGGGTAGGGATACGTAGAAATGAGGGTAGTGGGTTGGCAGGGGTAGGTGTATGGATAAAGGGGGGTAAGGTGAAAGAGGATTGGGAGGTGGATGTGGCGGATATTCCATCGGCCGCTGAGTGTTCTTTCACCACTGGGAGACGCCACTTGCTGATTTGGAGCTTGATGCTCCGGGAGGGGATTATGGACAATACCCATGTTGGGCTGTTGTTGAGGTCCTAGGCTACTGCTGCTACTGTTGCTGCTGGTCCTGCCTGGGTGGCTCGCTTGCCTTCACCTCGGCAATATATTTCCTCATGTCCTCCCAGTCTATGCCTCCATTGTCACTTAGGTTGTAGATGTAATCCTTGAAATGGAAGCACGCCTCTAAGTATGGCCCGGTCCTCGATGAAATGCACAATACCGAGAGGTATCAACATTGGAAGGCCATTGTAGCCTTTCCCTCGGTAGGGTAAGCGCGCCGGCGGCCATGAGGGCATTAAAGATATCCGTAGAGTCTCTGACAATGGGGGTTAATGGGTTCTCCTTGGGCCAGGGGGACATCGAGCTGCTGGGGCTCATATGTGCCTGGAGGAGGGACTTGGTTGTATTGAGGAGGTGCAGAAGTAGGTTGTTGTTGTTGGTACTGGGGAGGGGTAGGTTGCCGGTACTGGGGCTGTTGAGGCTGGTGATACTGGGGTTGTTGGGATTGTTGATAATATTGGTTGGTGGGAGGTTGTTGGTAGCGGGGTTGCTGAGGCTACTGATATTGTGGAGGTTGTTGGGGTTGCTAAGGTGGTGCCTTAAACATTGGAGGGTTGTTCGGTTTGGGGGCCGATTGATGGGGCTGTTGGGCCCTGGTATTGGTGTTGTTGTTGGGGCGGTAGGTGGAAGGACTAGGGTTGCCTATAGCACTCACCTGCTCATTTTGTATGACCCCTCGGTCGTGGGACCGCCAGTAGGGGGAGCACCACTACCTTTCTTGAAGGTCCGGGCCTTCGCCTCGAACATGGCCATGATCGGAGAGTCCTTCAGCTGGGTCTGAATGTGTCGGGCTCTCTCATATAGTTCCTCCATTGTGGTCAATTTGTTCAAAGCCAAAATATGCCTAATTTGCGGCATAGCATTCGCCATGATCATCTTCACTTGCTCTGGCTCAGACAACACGATCCCTCAGTCTTTCAGCCATTGCTCTCCATCTATCGCATAATGCAGGAAATCCTCATCGGCCTTCATCCTCTCAGCCATTAGATCAGTAATGGATAAGGTTGGACCAACCCTGTCTCGGTACCTCTACAGAAATTTCCTCTGAACCGCCTCGAAGTCTTCAGCGTCTGTGGGCTCTAGAGATAGAACCACTCGAGGGCGGGCCCGTCCAAAGACTGGCGGAAAAGGAAAGCAAGGCACGGTTATCATTTTGTCAGAATGAGGATTCATATATGAATTCTTTAATGTGTACGAATGGGTTGTCGGTGTCATTGTAATGGCGATAGACCGACAATTCGGAGGGAGGGAGATGGAAGACTGGCATAGAAGGGATAGCCAGTTCAAATGAGTCCTTGGGCGCCGACACCCTTTTCAGATCTTGCTCCAATCGACTTACCTTTGCCAGGAGGGCTTGGGTAAGTTGGTAGGAAGATGGTTTGGGAGGTACCCTAGAAGAAAGGTGGTGGGGGACATTTACCAGGGTAAAGAATAGTGGAGGGAGGGTGCCGACGGGTGCGGAAGCATGGGCCAGGCCCGAGGAAGGTATGTGGGCCTCGCCATGTTGGGGCTCGGCTGGACATGAGAAGGCCCTCCAACGAGGCTGTGGGGGCGAGAATGGATAACAGAATTAGCCCGCGATGGGGCAGGAGAGGCTTGGATAGTCGTATCACGAGCAGGTTGATGTGAACACTCTCATTTTGGTGGAGAGCTTGAATTGGATCGGGGACGGATTTCCCCTTGAGGGCAGCCTGGACCTCCTAAAGCTGAGAAACTTGAAGGATGTCCACAAGTTGGACAGATCAATCGGAGTGAAGGCATTTACAGTGTCGTGCCTCGGTGAGATGCGAGGGGCTTGAGCATCCTCGCATTGACATGCGAGGTAGTGGGACCAACATAAGGTGTATTAGGAAGGCGTGGAAAGGGTTCCAAGGAGTCATACATATCCTCATAGGTGTCATCATGGTAGGCCATATCTTCGTATTCGGCAATTAGAAGAGATCGGTCTGAATGAAGCCACATAAATTCGCACAAACAAATGTGATATAACAAGCACTAACAAACAACTACTCCAACAAGTTTGAGAGAAGAAGTAATTGGCTTTTAAATCATGCAGTTGGAGATGCTTACGTCCACTTAATTGTTCAATATGATTCAATGTGGATTTTTAAGTGAAGTATGTCACTCCAAATGGGTATGAGCCTAAGTGGGTAAGATGAGAACTTCGAGCCCACTAAGCAACACCCTCTCACGCAATGGGTGATCTAGCTCGGGTCTCCGGGGTGGTACAACCTGCTCAGTCCGCCGTGAGGGAATCCACGGGGTACGGAGACTTCGGAGGTCTTGATGAGGATTCTCTAGCACAATGAGACGGAATGCCCAATGGGGAGATAGCCCTCACCAGAGAGGTGTGTGGATCATAGGAACAAGAGGGAAGGAGGTCCCTCAGCCGAAGTATGCCCTGCAAGAGACGCACAATGTAAGAGGAGACAGAAACCGAGCTTTCTGTGACAGACTGAATCGCGTCCAGTACAGTGGACACGCTTCAGTTTAATCACGTCCGTTCAGTCGGCCGCGGATCTGACAGCTCGCAGAAGCTGTAAGCGCCGCAGCGACTCCCTCCGGACTCTGTCACAGAACCGCGTTGGATATGTCCGCCGCACAACAACTAAGAAAAATGCGTCCTCTGTACCCGACGCGTATCAAAGCAGTGACCGAAGGCAAAAAATCAGAGCAGTAATCAAAGGAGCATGCTTCACACCAACCACATGGAGATGAAGTTAGACAAATGAGGATGCTTTCTTCGAATAAAGCAAGTAATGGGGAGGGAACAAGATGATGATGATGATTTTTTTTTTAAAATCAAATTCTATGCAAGAAATGTAGAGAAAATAACACAACTACAACTTGGTAATGGCGATGGGAAATCTCAAATACACTATGTGGGGTGCGAGAGGAGGGGTGTACCGTAGGGGTACGAAGGAAGGACACACGTGGGTGTCAAAGGTGGGCACATGTGGGTGCCGGAGGAAGGTAACTGAGCTAAAAAAGAAAGGGTCTCACCGTGATCGCCAATTTGTAGACGTGTTTACTTTTCAAAAACACCATCCCACAAAGAGATTGATTTTTTAAAAAACTATTATATGCAGAAGATGAAAAGAAGTGGCAAAAAGGGGTGGAGAGAAAAAACAAAATGTGCGTGTGTGCACAAGATGGAGGTGTGATCGTAAAACACGTGAGGGTGTCGAAGGAAATGGGAAGAAAGGAAAAGTGCGATACCAACCTTCACCCGAAAATCGCGGGTGGGTGCGTGTGGGCTCTTCTTACTCCTTCCACTGGCCGGCCGGCAAAGAAGATTTAGCTCCGATTGAGGTTACCTTGCAAAAAACACAAACAAGGACGGATTGATTAGACTTTGGTATAGTAGAAAAGCACGAAGGGAATGAAATAAAAGCATTAAATGGGCATTAACACACCTCGTGGGGGTGTTAAACCTCTAAAGAGTGGGAAAGAAGAAAATGTTGTGTCTGTGTGAAAATGTTGTGATGAATGAAATGCAATAAGTGAAATAAGAGAAGTAAAGTGGAGGGAAAATGGCAATGTGAACCACTGTTTGGAGACAATTGGAAGAAGTGGATGAAGTGGATGAAGCTCTTCCTCGTCGTGCTCCAACGGAATAAGGAAGACGGACGCTCCAGACTCTGAGGATGAAGATGTGGGATGGCTTAAATTGAGGTCACTTCTCCTTAGCTTCGGAATGCGGGTCTCCAACCCGGCAGGGCTTCGCCGTGATGCGTGGGTCCCTCCCCAATCCGGTAGGGCTTCACCTTAACCTTAACCCCTTTTTTGAACCCCTCAAAACAATGGCTTCGGGGGTCCATTTATAGAAAAAATTCTTTGAATCGCGTCGGGTACAATGGACGCCTATATGATGAATCGCGTCCGACTAAAGCGCCGCTATTTAAAAGATCCGCTTGATTTGCCAATCATAGCCTATAGCTAGGATTGAGAATCGCGTCTGGTATAACCGCCGCGTTTTCTAACAGAATCGATCTTCTGACAAAATCGTACTTGATTTGATGGGAGGTTTTGAAACGCGTCGACTTAAGTGAGCACGATTCCATTTCGTCATGATTCGAGACGTGGTGGCTCTTAAATGCGTTTGAAACGGGCGACTTAAGTGGACGCGATTCCATTTCATCATGATTCGAGATGTGGGGCTCTTAAATACGTTTGAAACATGGCGATTTAAGTGGACGCGATTCCATTTCGTCATGATTCGAGACGTGGGGCTGTTAAATGCCACGGATTTAGGGGCATGACTTAGGTTTAGGTTCTGAATCGCGGCGGCTTGGTCGTACGTGAATCAAAATAGAGTAGGTTACGGAAAAGCAAGTGTGATGTGTGTCGGCTTTACTTGCCGCGTATTATGCACCCAGAACGGCATCCACTGTACCGGACGTGAATTTGCTCGATATGATGTCAAAATGGCATCTACTGTCCAGAAAATAGGAAATTACTCAAGAGGTTAATTGAAGAGATCCACTTGAGGCATTGCGTTGTAACATGAAATTTGCTTGATATGATGTCAAAATGGCGTGTCAACACCATCGAGGTCTGTGTCGTCTTCTGGACACCCTCACTCCTTTGTTTGAGTTGTACGTCCAGCTGACAGAATGACAAAAGTGGGACAACGACTCGTGTGTTGTGGTTGTGTGTTCGGTCGCTTATAGCGCGCTCTTGGTTGGGGGATGGACACCAGTAGACATACTGGTCCCCAGCTAGTCATGTTTTCCAGTTTCTCACTATAGAGATGTGACGGTCCTCATCATTCAATCCGTTAACCTAATAACGAGCTTGATCCGACTCCGCCTCCAGGAACAAGCACAAGCCTCACAAGGGATATCAACACACATGCCCGTGGAATATAAAAGAACACATTGAATATATAAGATTGCACATATCACACATATTTACATGATGTTTACATAGCCAAGTCTCAACAAAAGTCAAAGTACAGAGTGCCACAGCCTGGGGCATACCTCGAGGCACAACAGAAAGGAAAATTACCCTACTCGAGGCTTCGACCTAACTTCACTGCGATGCGGCTCTGAACTAGAAGACGGATGCCCTCCTGCTCTCCCTCACCTAAAAGGAGTAGGGGTGAGCCTCACAAGTCACTGACTCAGTAGGGAAACTCCCTCAAAAGCTGAAAAAACACTAAACACGTTGGAAGCAGAAGTAAAGTATCTATATAAATCACTACTATAACTATCTAAGCATGGAACTACAACTACAATTAAATAAAGAATGCTACGCAAATAACATGGATTCAACTTTCATAAATAAACGGCAAACGACGCTCAGAAGTATGAGCTAAAGAAGGGTAACGCCAAACACGAGTCATAAAGACTAGTTCACGACACCAGCTACTAACTCAGACAAGAAACACAGGTCTACATCTCAGCCTCGCAGCTAAGGACGTAAGGTCCAGCTGCCGCTCCACCTCAACAAAGTCAACAAACTGTGGAGACCGAACGACACCACAGCTGCAGGCCACACCACTGCAGCTCCATGCCTAGCACCCTTAAGGACTCCGGCCCAAGCTCCCTAAAGTGAGACATCAGAAAACAGGACTAGTTGGGAACCAGTACGTCTACTAGTGTTCGTCCCCCAACTAAAAGCGTGCTACAAGCGACCAAGCACAACCACAACACACAAGTCACTGTGCCACTGCCGTTGTAAGACCCGATTTCCCGGCTTCCGTCTGGTGTCGTGGGATGACTAGCCACTGACGCGTCCTGGCTGGGTGACGCATTGGTGTCGCGTT
>JACBKR010000303.1:0-60965 GCA_014218235.1 Colocasia esculenta
GATCACAAAAGACATGTTGGGAACTAGCATTCAAAAACACAGAAATCCCGTGGCACTTTCCACATAACCCAAATGTGTGCAAGATTATTCTTATTGGTGGCAGCACCATCGTTGTTGAACTTTTTTCTGAATTTTTCCATTTTGTCAATGCCAACCTTAGGTTCAATAAGCACAAGGACTTCAATGTGATAAAGTTTCTAGAGGAATTTAACCCTAGCCACCTAGGTATTATTGAAAATACCTCTAACATTCCAAATCAAGGAAGACATTAATTGGAGAGCTAAGATAGGTGTCTAGTGGACGAATTCCTTACCATAAAATGAGTGCGAACTCTACTCTGACTGTCCGGGGGATCTTTCCCAAGGTCCAGATTTTCCTTGAGCGACCTTTCAGCTACCTTCCGGCGAGGGAGCAGTGGCATGCATATGAGAACTGCAGCCCTCATGCAAAGGAGCAGGATCCCCATGTGAACATGCAGACTGTAATCCATCATGAACTGTGGTGGAGCCCGAGGAAAAGATTCCAAACCTTCTGGGCAAGGCTCTTGACAATGAGGAACAAGAGGGGAATCCGACATGGTGGGCCTCTGAAGCTATGTAGTCAGAGGTGAGAGGCAACTGAGGCGATCAAGGGTCGTCTCCTGATGGCCTAGGCAATTGAGACGATATATTATAAAATAATGTATATGGTTATAAAATATGAATATATCTATAAATATCACCTAAATTTGTGCATGAAACTAGTATATTTCATAAAATTAATCATTCATATATGTCAAATTATTGTATGACTTACTAAATCTATTCATTTCTGTATGTAAAGTAACTAAAATTTAAGAAACTAAATTGCCAATAAATAAATCGGCCAAGTGGGCCTCTTTATCGGCCAATATATGGGCTGGACAAGGGCAAAAAGGGGGGAATTGGTGGCTTGAAATAGCCGAGGGGAAATGGGCCGGGGTGAGGCGATCTGAGGTCGCCTCGCCTCACCTCATGGCCTAGGCGATGGCCTCAATCACCTTTGATAACATAGCCCTGAAGAAGCACCATCTTCGATTTGACTTGGGCATTGGGCACTTGAAGATCCTGGGTCAGTAGGGTTCTTTCTCAATGGGACCCTGTTGGTGAACAGTAGCATGCAGGGGAAAGTTTACGTGACCTTCATCTCCCTGCTCGCTTGCATGGCTTCTGTGCGAGAGGGGTACCCGGTATTCCTCTAGCGGCGCTTTAGGAGACCCCTGTGGAGAAGTCGGCCGGCCTCCTGCAAAGGGATCCTCAAGGATAACCGGTGCAAGAGCTAGAGTAGCCTGGGCCTGTGTAGAGTCTTCTTGGTCCTGAAGTGCTTCAAAAGAGTTTGAGACACCTACAGCAGGACCGATGTATTACCCTTTGAGATGCCGCCTTTCTTTTTATGGACAGGAATCCAAATCCCAGGAGGAATTTACTACTTTCCAATCTTGCTTTCTTGCTGTTTCTCCTTAGGTTCCCATCAACAGAAGAACTAGGGTTCTTCTTGGCAATAGAAGAACGACAGTCCTTGGCCTGGTGCCCGATTTTGAAGCATGCAGCACAAAAGTGACGTATCCTTGGACACACAACCTCTTGTCAAAACCCCTCATCACCTAGACCTATCCATATCCGTTGCACGAGGGGTTTAAGGATGTCAATCTCAACACAGACCTTAGCAGCCTGCGTGGAAGTTAACTGAGCAATAGCCAGATCTACCTTCAGAACTGGCCCTAGGTTGCAGGTGATCGATCTAATATAAGACTCCTGATACAAGTTGATCTGGACCCCTGGAAGGTCTACCGAGATCGGAAGAACTGAGGGCTCTTCAGAGGACTTGAAGTTAGATATCCATTTAAAAACCGAAATAGCTTCCCCATGACGTACAAGAATCCCGAAGGACTTTGAGATAGTCATCCTTGTTTTTGAATCGCAGGAGGAGGTGTTTTGCATCCAGAGCGCTGATAATGAAGTTTTCTTGCAAGTCACATCTAGCTGCTATGTGAGACCAGATTACTGCATAAGATGGTTGACCATATGTAATCTTTGCCACGATGGAGAATTGCAAAGACATTAAAGAAGCTGCTACCTCCTTCTTGGAGTAGAAGCAGGCAGGTTCACCCAAGTTGGTGAAGGCAGGCTCATAAACAGAAGTTTTGACTTTGGGAAAAGCCTGGGAGGCCGCCAACACCTAAGCAAAAGAGTGAGGACTAGGAGGTCCCTTCCCCCATCGTCAACCATGGCCACCACAGAGGAGAAAAGCCAAAACCCTAGTAGAGTACAAAGCCGGCCAATAGACAGACAATAGATTCAAAATGGGGATATCCTTGTATAACAAATGTGATTAGGATAAGGGATAAGGATAACTAAGCCTGGTTCACTTAAGCCTATTCCCCCCTTGTCCTATCCAAATGCCAAACATGGCCTTACTACTACTGGACAGCTAATTTTCTGTTGCTAGATGCTTCCTCTGTTCTTATTTGCTTATATTTCCTGCAATTCTTTGTTGAACTGATAAATTTCTGCTATTCATTCTTGGCTTTTTGATGTTATACTTTTGTACAGTATTACTCTACTGATCTATTAAAAGCTCTTCCACAAGACCTTTGCATATCAATTCTCCTTTGTATACAATGGCAGACAAGATACTGACAAAAAAGTAGATCTGTGCTGTGTTTCTAAAAGTGAAGAAATAAACAAACTGGATTCAAGAAGCGATAAGGAGGAGCGTGTTACCTCAGCCTCAAATGCTTATGTGATGGCCTAGGCATTGGAGATGACACTAATTAAAAAATATAAAGTTCAGGTGTATAAATACATCATTAAATATCACAAAATGCATGTATAAAAACCTATAAACTCCCTTATAAGAATCAAGTTCAGTTGGAACAATAGATTGATGAATGTGATAATAACCTGATGCATGAAAGGGATGACGCAACTAAACAGCACAATGCCTAGCAATAATCTCCAAAACTGGACTAGCATAAAAAGTAGTGTTTAAAATTTGAGGTTACCTCAGCCTCAATCACAACGATGGTAGGAGGCTTGTATATTGTGAAAGAATATGTAACACTAGTGTAAAAAGTAGTGTTTAAAATTTTGTTAGGTGCCTTCTTCCCTTCACTTTCTCTTGGCATGGATTACTACTTTCCAATCAGCAGATTTTAACACTCCCCTCAAACCATCTTTGTAATCAAGCAAACTCTGCAAGTGAAGATTGTTGATGGCAAAGTTGGTCATGGCTGCATATACAAGATTCTTTGGGTTTGTGCATTCTCTAATCATAGTAAGGGACTTTTGTACCCATAAATAATAGTGGTGCTTTTAAATGGAAGATTGGTGTAGGGATATCTTGGAAGTGCCTTGCAATGCCAAGTTTATGCAAAAGGTAGTACACAGTCCGAAATACATTTTGGCAGTTTTGCCATCACAATTTGCCATATAGCTCCCCTCTTCTCCACAACAATTTGTATCATGTTTTGAGCATCAACTAAAATTGCCATTTTCTCCAAAAGTGCTAAAAATATCATCTTTGATGTGAGAAAGCATCCACCAATCTCAAAAAACAATTCCATTTGTTGTTATAAATTGATCAGTGTTTTCTGTGGACATGATACTACATGAGTGTTCTACTATTTCTTGGGGCTTCTATCTCCTTCTGCAAAAGAATCTTAAGAATCCCATGACAACTAGGGACTTTTAATGTCAGACTGAGTTGTCCTATTTTCGAACATGATTTGGGAGATATGCAGGCCTATGACATTGAATGGGGTTATGGCTTGATATATCTTCATAGCTATATCTTGAATGGCCCTTCTTGATCCTCCTTTTGATGTTTATTGTTTTTAATGGAAGTTTTTTTTGTCTCTTCCAAGATTTGGAGTGCAGAGCTTATCCCAGGACTCTTCATGCATGGAAGCTTTGAGAAAATATCATTTAATTGATTTGCTTATGTTGATAAACTTTTGGAAGTGTACATATTTGAGCAAATAATTCTTTACTTTTGGAAGGTGACTTCGGGCCAGTGACGGCTTAGGGAGAGTCATGTTTTTTCAACTTCTGTTTAACCATGTTTTCTTTATTGAAATGACTCTTGTACCCTTGTTTAAGTTGCATGTTTCTTTAATTATTCTTCTTTTTTTCAACAATTTCCGATTGTTTCTATTTTTTTGTCTTTTAATTTCTTGTTTTTGCAGTCATATTATTAGTATTTGTTTTTTGTTGTTGTTCTTCTACAACTAGTCAATTGCTAGTTTGTAGTTAACATAAGAAATGAAGATTCATAGCTCAAGCTTTTTGTTGATGGTTATATAGCTAAATGTTAGATCTTTTCAAGTTGTACAGTTTTCAATGGGCAAAGGTATACATGAAATGAAATGACTCTGATTTGAGGCGCTTGCCTCACTGCCTAGGCAATGAGAGTCAGCTGACTCGAACTGCATAGGTGGTTTTAGTATGCAATGTTAGTGCAGTGACAAGGCTATGAGTGTTTAAATGTGGACGTGTGCTTTAACTGTCCGATATCTTGTAAACTTAAAAAATGAAGCAGCCCTTTTAACATAATGCATAATCAAATGCAAAAATGGTTGAGAAAATTACATTTACTTTGAAGATACTACATGTTATCGTAGCCATTGCTTTCCATGTTGATTATTTATGAAGGCAAGTTAATTCATAATTGTTGTGGCTTGGGTTGCTGTAAACAGAATGCTATTTGGGGCACATATTGTTGGTTACTTTATGCCCATCTACAATTGCGTTGTTCTGTAGGGACGCCCTTAAAACTTACACATGTGCTTATACCTTGATACAACATTTTTCTTCCAACAGAATTCTTCCATATCTTATTTTCTCTTAATACTGTAATACTGTTTCCTACCATATGTATTCAGTTGTGTATTGGAATGTACTGGAATTAGTTCCCTCTGGTGATTGATCTTTTCGTGTTTGGAAAATGAAATTTTTATTAATTGCAATAATGGTTATTCTGGATTTTGATGGTTGTCAACTGAATGATGTGCCTATAGTCATCAGATATATTCATTATCAGTTTTTCTACTGATTTGTACAGGCTAGAGAAGAAGATGAGCAAATTATGAAGCGTGGCTCAAAAAGACCAGATCTGAAGGCAATTTCCAGGGTGTGCCAGTCAAATGCTCAATTGTTCACTGTCATATCTTTTATTTAGCATTCTAATCTTCCCATTCTAGTGAACTAACTGCTTTTCACATAAGTTAGCATGCACTTAGTGTTAGCATTGATCATTAGTGAATATTGATTCTTATTTGATTTCATGAAATTTAATTTACTGGTTTATTTCTTTCATAATAAAGCTCATCTTGCATTGGTGCATGATGTTGCACACTCTTTTTTGGCCACTGTTTGAAGATCTAGTTCTACTTATTCTCGCAGTTCTTCTGCGTGATCTTTCTTATGCTGGAGAATTATTTTCCTTCTTGACTGAGAAAGGTTACATGAGAAGGCCTTCGAATCTATTGCCTTTTCCTTTTAATTTTGATAATTGATTTTGTAGGATCTCATGAGAGGTATACTTTTTTTTCAAGCGGAAAATGTGGATTCATGTTTTACAGAAAATGGATTATGTCTAGTTCAGAGAAAAACCCTTTCCTTGCTCATTGCATATTTGCATGTGAAACTCAGGCAGAAGAAAGAAGGAAACTCCCAGTGGAGATGAGGCTGTGATACCTCATTAATATTTATTGAATTGGCCCATCTAACTCAAAAACCATAAGGAATGAGTGGGAGGGCCTCATATTTTGTTCTTGATTTATTTTGGCCATCAACTGATGTGGAACTATTCTTTACATGCTCCCTCATGTGTGATCGATTTAAGACTCTACCACGTGGACCATGATAACTCAGGGTGCGTGGCCAAATCATAACCTGGCTTCGATATCATATTGCACAAGAGAAACAGAGAGAAGAGATAAGGAAGTGTGATGGAAGAGAAGGCTGGTAATACAGTTTGAGAAGAAGTATCTCATCGGACTATTCCCTCTTTAACTATTTATTCGATGCCAATAACTACATGGATGGATCTCTTATACCCTCAGGTAAAAGGGAAAAGACATAAAAGATTAAACAGAAAGCATGCAACCAAACTGTTATTCCATGATGTCAGAATATGGCTTCATTTGTTTGCATACAAAAGGGCCATGTTATAAAGTTTATGGTATTCCTTTTCAATGGTTTTTTTCCCCATGGATACTTAAGAAACACGATCATAGAGAGTTAACAGCACCTAACCTAACTCTGATACTTCTGCCCCTCCTGCCTTCCCTGACCCAATCTCCTCCCCCCCCCCCCCCCCCCCCCCCAACCCGTGGTGATTGTGACCTGAGGGAAGGGGAAGAAGATAGGTGACAGGGCCTCCACCTATGGCTTGCCTGTTGCCTAGGTGCCTAAGAGCCCCAAGCTTGCCTTGTGCCTTGACAATCATGGCCATGGAAAAATAACTCGGATTGGCCATGTCCTCTCCCAATCTGATCTGGATTGGTTCGACCAATCCAAAGGAGGTCAAGACAAATATTTTATAATGTAGAAAGTATTTTTGATTTCTTTTTTGTGGGATGCTTTGAATAGCTATCCCTTTGTACCCTTACCTGTGGGATTCATGGAAGGCAGAATCAGCCTATCCAAATCGGAATCGGCCGATTCCGGATCTTGGCTGAATCTGCTAGAATCGGTGTGAATTGGTAAAAGTTGGTAAGAATCGGTCGATTCGAATAGGGATCGACCGATTTGAAGAAAAAAAAATCAAATTTAAATGTTTCCGGCCTGATCAAGTTGATATCGGATCGAATCGGCCGATTTGGGTCCAATTTTAAAGGATCCGGCCCGATTTGGGCCAGATCTGGGCTTATAATGGTCGAACCCCCCCTCCCCCTGGGGATCGGCCATTTCTGTTTTCTTTCACAGAAACCACCCTCGCCCCCCTTTCTTCTCTTCCCACACTGGCCACCACCTCCTCTCCTCCAACACTACCGGCCGCCGCCTTCTTCCTCCTTTTTCTTCTTCTTCTTTAAGGTGAGGATATTTCAACTTATTAATTTTTTAAAAAATAAAAAAATGTAAAAGAAGCATGAACGGATTGTTTTGGACTTTGGAGCTTGGACAAAAGGATTTCATTTATGATTTGTGAAAATAAGACAAAATCCCTAATTTTGCCTCTATTTAGGGTTAAAAATTAGAGCTTTTATCTAATTACTTTAATTTAAGGTCAATTGAGTGTGTTAATCACTCATTTGACCTCATTGTGGCATGATCTAAAAGTTAGGGTGTTTAGTTTCGAGAAATTAGGTAAAACCCCCATTTTTTTACCCCATTTAGGGTTTAAAAATTGGGGCTTTTATCTTATTACTTTGATTGAAGGTCAATTGAGTGTGTTAATCACTCAATTGACCTAATTGTGGCATGATCATAACTATCTCATTTTTATCACAAAGGGCTTAAAAAATTGGAGATTTCAAATTTCAACTTTCATGTTTATCATAATTATCTCATTGCTCTGTTTTGTAATGCTAATACTTGTATGTGATTTTTACAAAAATGTGAAGTTCTTGAATTTACTGATTTTTTTGCATTTTTTACTGATTTCCTGATTTTTTGATTATTTTTCTAACATTTTGTATAAATAAAGATTATTTTTTTTCATATGGTTGATCCTGGATCGACCAGAATCCATGAGAATCGGCCGATCCACTGATCCGATCCCGATCTGGATCGAGATCGGCCTTGACCGATTCAGGTCCAATCCGATCCTGCCTTCCATGGTGGGATTTGACTTTCCTTGGTGATTGGGTCCATGATCAAATAAGCCGTTACTTCACCTCGAAAGGGAGCCACATAAGTAGACTAGAAGTAGTAGTTGCCGGCAAAAGAGATTTTTTTTTGTATGTTCTGTTCTCTAAACTTGAGGAACTGGCATTTTCAAATAAATAAAAGAATTTTTATATTTTAAAAGTAGTTACATGAATATATTACAAAAATATGTTTTACTATATCCTAATGGCCTGTCATGAATTGGTCAATTCACAGGTGAATGGGCAATTTCAATACAATTTGGGTCAATCAGGAAATTTTTATTGTTATTTAATCTTTTCAATTGGATCAGCTTTCAAGGGGGGATCCAGATTGCCCATTGTTGATCCTGAGTTAAATTGGCCTATTTGGATCAAGATTGGCTGATTCTGCATTCCATGAGCTTGGCTACAAATCTTCTAGCTGGTTCTCCACCACATTGCTTTTGGATGGATGTGCTCTAGCCTCTCTATCATTTGGAATCCAAGTCGCACTTAAGGTGACTACATTTTCATATGAATTGTTTTACATTTGATGCTTTCCACTGTTAAGGAATTGTTTTTGAGATTTTTATCAATATTTTGCTTTCATATTCCCTTCTTTTTGATTTCTACTGAAATTTGGTGCTATCCACTCCTGCACATACCCCAAATAAAATAAAGGAAGAAGGAAAAGGAAAAAATTGTTGCACATGGCCTATTTTCTTGATGGTTGATCATATACTTCTCTCTAAATTTTTTGCTTATTGAGCATATGAAATGTTTGAGTTAGGCGGGTACTGTGTTTTGACTTTTGAGCAAAAGGTTTGGCGCATCTCTGATTCGCCTGAATCATTTTTTTTCTGATTCGCTCTGATTCGGGAGAATCAGGCCGATTCGCATGGGAATCGGGCAAATCGGGAATCCCGTGATACGCTCCGATTCGCCCGAATCGGACCGATTCAATCTGATCCGCCAAATCATGGTTTGAGTAGTGTCTTAGCCTCATGTCAAACAAGCTTTGCAGCATTTTTACTTGATTTTGTGGAAATAGTTAGTCTTTATTTGGCTTTTATACTTCTTAAGTATGATCGATGTCTTCAAGAAACATGGATTACATTTTGTTTTCTTCTTCTTCTTTGGTATTGTGCTGACAGATGCTAGATGAACAAACTTTTCTCTATCCACAGAAGAGAATTGGACATCTTCCTGGTAATTGTTGCAAATTGCTTCTTTGCTATCAAGCTCATAGAACTTATGTTGTCATGTTTTGCAAGTTTTTTGGTTTCTATTTATCTTAGTGCATTGTTGCGGTGTAGGTTTTACCAGGCATATCTTTGAGCTATAGGTTTAACATGGGACATGGGCTTTTTGTTTTCCACCTGTCATAGGATGGATTGAAGGTTTTATGTTTCACTTGGTCATTCTGGCTTCATCTTAGTGGGGAAGATCTTTGTTCTGATGTCAGTTGTTTGAGGTTTGCGGAATACCTCCTCACACTTATTCGAAAGGAAAGCACGGGACGTGTTCATATGTTAAGAAATGTGAAACATGGTCATTCAACTAAAGTCTATAGAGTTTTCTGTTCTCTATAGTTACCTCCTGCATCGTGTATTCCTACAGGCATTGATGTTGGGCGCCACTTTTTCTCAAGAGCTGAAATGGTTGTTTTGGGCCTACATAGCCATTGGCTGAACGGAATTGATTACATGGGAAAATCCTATAGTAAGCTGGTAAAAATTTCTTCATCCTTTATGCTTTCAACTGCATCTGTTTGCAATATATTCCTACTTCTGGAGTGCTCTTTGATAGAAAGGTGCATCGAGATGCGATTGAGCAAGTTTACTGATGAACTTGGGTTGGGCTTCATGAATGATAAATTGTCATTTTGCTACAATCTGCATTGTGCTGGTTTCTGCATCTTTTTGCTACAAGTTCTGCTAGGCCTAGATTTTTATGTTTTCCATTATATAAAATGATTTTTATGTTAGTCGCACTTCCAGACTAACATTTTCTTTTGGTTTTGGACCTATTCTCTCTCATGGTTTAGAGTATGATGGCCCATGTTTAATGTGACATCTTTCGATGAATTGAATAAAAACCTGTCTGATGAGTTCTTGTCAACTGTCATATGGTCTAGTTTTACCTATTTCTTCTTATCAGCTGGTAGTATGTAGCAATCCAGGAACTGCATTCTTCTTGCCTAAGATTTGTAGGATCACTAATTAGAAAACATTGCGAATTACATGTAACATCTGTAGCAAATTTGTCTCATGGTGAATGAGAATGATGTAATAAAGCTCATAGGATGTCTTCATATAAAACATTTTCAGGATTTGTTGGAATATTCTTTTTAAATTTTATTTACGGTATCTAAAATTTACCTGATTATGGATTTGCTTCAATCATGTTGATCTAGACTCCTGTACTGAGGGAGTGGCCTAGTGGTTAGCCCTCCATGTACACCAGGATGAGGTCACAGGTTCAACTCCCACTGGGAGCAGGCTTACAAGGAAATTTCAAAGGATGTTGTAATAGGCTAATTTTCCAACCAAAAGAAAAATGTCGTTCTAGTCACCTAAAATACGTTCTCCTTGTTGAGATCAACGTACTACTTTGGCTTCCAGCAGGTTTGTGTTTCTACTTCTGAAAGTGTTTCATCTCGACTGTTCCTGATTCTTGTTTTTGTGGTAGGCGGAGTACGAACAGTACTCTTTTCCACTTGCTATCTGCATTGTCTTGTCGGGTATGTATGAAGATGATTTGGATAATTCCGATGACGTAATCTACACTGGTCAAGGTGGGCATGATTTGCTTGGAAATAAGCGCCAAATTAGGGATCAGAAGATGGAACGTGGTAATTTAGCTTTGAAGGTATGTTTCTGCTAAGGCTGCATTTTCCTCCTCCTGGTCATGATTTTCTTTCTTGAGGTTTTTCTATCTGAGCACTCACATTGGATGCTTGAAAAATATCTATTGGTTAATGCAGAGACATTTGGCTTTGTAAATGTATGTTCCTAGCTTTTGATGTAGAGGCTTTGAAAATAAGTAGTGGAACTAGTTCTGATATGCTATGATGCAGAAGGGTAGTAGTGGATGCAAACTATCTAGTATGTGTTCAAACTTCAAAGAATGTATTGTAAACATCTGGCTAGTCGATGACAAGAGCATTGTCTAGGCTGGACTCTGAGAGAGCTAGTAGAGTTTGTTTATTACCATCCAATTCCTCTTCGACCTTATCTCCTTGTTGGATTTATGCTATGAGATGTTAAATAACCCTACTTATATGATCTATAACTCGAGCCCCGAGACTATAACTTAGAAAATGTGTCTGTCATATCTGGGATCACTCTCTAGGGCATATGAAGAATCTAAGGATGATGTTCATTCCCATGTATTAATTTCTGTGGAATCCAAATCATAATTGATATTTCAATTAAAAGAAACATCTTAATACAATGGGCAAATAGGACATGACTTAGTGCAAGTTTGTATAAAAAATGAGACTACCAGTAAAGAAAATATAAACTGTAACGGAACATTATTGTCCGGTACGGTATACCAACCCATGTCGGACAAGAACGAGGCGCTATAGGGGAGAAGACCCCAACGATAGTCACATAGGTTGAGATATACACAAATAGAGAAGAATATTGTAGTGGAAAATAAACAACTCTTATTCCATCAACTTTATAATCTACATACTACTGTCTATATAATTCAAGCAAAAGAAATAACATAACATAACATACTTATCATATAGCCAGTCTCCAAGTACAATAAGCCAAAAGTTTCTATTACAATCAATTCCACCTACTAAGTACTATGTTAAAAATCTTCAACAACTCTAATCCTTGTGCTCCACGTCGGATCTCGCTAACTCTTCGGCTTTTAAGTCTCTTGAAATGTTAGCAAGAGTGAGTCTACGCAATAGACTCAACAAGCAACTTAGAATTGCAAACCACACACTTACCACACTTGCTTTCTAACAAGTCAAACACTTTACTTGCTATCACATTCACATTAACTTACTAAAAAATAACAATTTAACCAACACATGATGCTCATGCTTATCATATAACATTAAACATGAATAAGTTAAACATGAAATTTATTAAGCCCAGTATACTAACACATCTATAACAGATCATTAAACATAGTTAACTTTTAAGCATAAATCATTAACATGAGAGCATTCACATTTTTATCTACTCTTTCTTTTATACGTTCACATGCTTGTACTTTTACTTGCACATTATACTAACACATAGCTTACATTAACACTTATAATATCACATGGCCATTCTTAACATAATGAACTAAGCATGGATTACATGAAATACATGGTTGTTGTGCCGGATTTTATTGTCCAACTCCATAGAAGAAGTAGAGCAAGATAGAATAGATAAACAAAGAAAATGCAGAAATAAAAACGAAAGGGGGGAGGGATCTCACCCACGTTTCCGGCCACTGCTGGGCAACCCCACTGTTGGAAGAGGAAGGAGGAGCGAAGGAGAAGGAGCCGCCGCCTCCTTACCCCCTGGTTTGCAAGAGAGGAGAGGCCGCCGCCGGTTCTCCTTTTGTTGCTGTCGTCGGCTCCCCTGCGTGGGGTAGCCACCGCCGGCCCCCTTGTTGGCCCCGGCAGCCGCCGCCGATGGCCCCACCCCTGCTCGCCGCTGCTGCCCCAACCGCTGCCGCTCTGCCTCGCCGTTGTTGCTCCAGCCGCCGCCGCCCTGCCTCGCCACTGTTGCTCCAGCCGCCGCCGCCTTGCCTGCTCGCGCCGCCGGCAGGAAGAAAGAAGGAGGAGGGAGGTCGTGAGACCCTCCTCCTCCCTGCTCTGTTTCGCACAGAGCCAAGTGGGAAGGCCAAACAAAAAAAGGAAAGGGGAAATAGAAAGAAAAAGGAAAAAAGGGGGACTAAAATGCAAGTATGCGAGCGGAAAATTGCATAAAACCCCCTAAAGAAACATGCAGACCTCCGGGGAGATGCACAAACCTTTCCGCCATGGCACTCCTTCCACTATAAGGAGGGAGGGGCACCCCAGGCAGGGGGGTGGATTTTTGAAGGCTGAAAACCAGAGCAAGGCTCTGGGAAGAGACTGCAAGGCAGTATGGAAAAAGGGTCTGCAAGGCAGCCCTAAAGAATATCGTGCAAGGTACGATTTAATTTTCTCAAGTATTAAGCAAGGTCCATTGGGCTTCCCTTTTATTGGGCCAAATTCTTATTGGGCCACGAATTGCTTATTGGGCCAGACTTGTGTTATGCTTTATTAAAGATCATGTTGCTTGATGTTAATGGGCCCAATGATGGTTAATGTACCGGTCTTTGATATATCTCCATCCGCGATGTTTAATGGGCCCATTGGGCTATTTTTAATTGTTTAATCGCACATTATACGAATAATCACACGTAGTGTCACGTTTATTTTAAACACTTCGCTACTTGGTTTCTAACCAAAACTAACCAATTTTTCAACCAACCTTAATAAAATATTTCACAAACATTGTCATCTAATTTTCAATAACATAAAATCAACAAACAAGTCATGTCTCACATCATTTTTGATCCACCTTAAGTTAATCCCCATTTAATCAACTAAATAAATGAAAGTATTAATTTAATCCATATAATCCTAATTTAAATAAATAAATAACGAAAATGTTTAAATAAATGGAATCAATAATTCTAAAATACTAAAAAATGAGAAAATAATAAAAAATGAAATAAATATCAGAAATTCCAAAAAAATGAACTGCATGTTTGCAATGTGTTTCTTTCCATGTATAATTCATTTCATTCAAATGTGAGTCACGTTCTTTATTTCAACGGGTTTGTCTGATGGCTAATCAAGAGTATTCAGCCGTGCTGATATAATTAACACTAACCGCAGTTAGTGGGGGAGGTCAAATGAACTAAATAAAACCATGTCTATGTAAATAAATAAAAAGCCAAATAAATCAAACTCAAAGATAAATTAAAACTTTTAAGGTGTTAAAAATATTCTCACAATGGTATCATTGACATGCTTAACAATCTAATATTTATAACATGATACTATTAACATGCTCATCAAGTAATCAGTAACTCACAGTCATAATTAAACATACTTCTACACATGGCACTAAACATGGTATCGTGATTAACATGGAACACATTAACACATGCACTCTTACCTATGCTTTCACACGCACTTATTCTCTCACTTGTCACATTCGCATTCACTTACACATATTTCACATGGTTTTCACATTTCACATTCACGATCACATACATTTTCACTTTGCACATACCACATGCCACGTTCACATCACTTTTCACTTACACATTCACATAATCATTTTAACTTTTACACAAGTCGAGACACAGCCCAAACTACACTAGAAAGATTACACGATTGCATACCCATACTTAATCACCAGGTAAAGCGATCAAACTTGGTTACTGCACAGAACCGGGGAAGTCCTCCCCATCATTACCAATGGAATTTGTCCATCTCCAGGATTTCACACGACCCGTTGTCCCCAGTATCACATAACATGATTGAGATTTCTCGTGGGGGCGTTATTACAGTACGACTCCACGTAATCTATGGTGGCAGTATCTCATTGGTACAACTTTTATCTTTTACATTATCATGTTATTTCATACACATATGTCACAACTTCTCTCTGTCACCATGCACATGCACTCACATCACATAAACATGTTTTATTAACTTTCAGAACTCAGATTACTATTAATGGTATTGAACCAGAAGTTAATCATGATGCTAGTCATGTTTTTAAACTAATTTGCAACATGCTATCATGACATGATATTAAAAACTTCAGAAAATCATAACTAATTGTATAGTGATCAGAACATGCCCAAATTTTAACCACAGAATACTTAAGCATGATAGAACATATGAGTAATTTTTCAGAATTTTCAGAGCAGTAAAACTATTTTTCATAATTAAAAACAGTAATCAGGTTATTATTCACAAAAACACCATATATTCATGAACAACATTAAACATGGTTAATATGTCCTAAATCATGTTTACAGTAGTATAACAAACTGAAATATAGAGTTTAACAATTTTTATAACATGCATATTTCATGGAAATCAATTATCAAGTGTCACATGTTTTTCATATAAACAGAAATTTAAATAATTATCACAATTAACAAAAATAATTCTAGGGTTACTCAATCACATCATGATGTTTAACACCTCAAGACAGAATCAAAAGAACCCAAAAACCATCACATAATCCACAGAATCATCTCATATAGCGAAATAGTAAATTTCTAAGCAAGATGAACTTGACGTCAACATATGTTACCGTCAACTTGAGTAGACGTCAACATCTATTGCCGTCAACTTCTTGACAGCACACATTGCAGCCCGGGGGCAATAAATCATGGAAAACGACGTCGAAATAATTTTCTAAAAATCTAGAAAATAGGAAAACTCTAGAGAACTAGTGCACAGAGAGAAACCCTAAGTTACTTGCCTCTAAAACCTCCCACACCAAGAAAATTAAGTCGATGAAGCCCTCTTTGGCACCCAAAGAGATATCCTTCAATCACGATCAAATCCGCTTTCTTGTACGCGAACCGGCCACGATCTCCGCATCCAGAGCCTTCCTCTCACGTTGTGGAAGCCTTCTCTTCACAACAGCAACCTCGAACAAGCATCAATACGGCCGTTCTACCTCGGATTAACCCTTTCTCTCTCCTCTCACAACACACAACCCTAACTAAGAGAGCAAACTCTTTCCCCAAACTACGCCTCTCTATATATATAGAGCCATGGGTTGTGATTGGGGTAAGATTCTTGCCCTAACACAACTCTACCTTGCCATACATTTTGAAAGAAACCAGTTAGATTCAGAGACAACTCGGATTGGAACACACAGAAATTGACGTCAACATTAATGGACATCAACAGGAAACTTGACAGCAATCGATCTCGCCATCAAATGGAGCAATCATGGAAAGTCTTAGAAGAAAAACTTGACGTCAAGGTCACTGCCGTCAATAGTGTTGACAATAGAAGGACTTGCCGTCAAGACACTCTACGACAACACTTGCTACTGTTAGACACTGCTGACGACACAACGTGTTGCCGTCAACCTGCCGTCAAGATTTCCTGACGTCAGTGTCACTTGCCGGAAGGAAATCAGCTACTAGAAGATTCAGAAAAATTTGAAAAAAATCCAAAGAAATATAAAAAATGGTAAAAATGTAGGGCATCACAAACTCAACTAACCACTGCCCAAAATTGAAATTGATGACTAGTATAGTTAATCTTCTCTACTTTTGTGATCCTTGACCTGTAAAAACATTTAATAATGAACTTGATGATTAATCGTACAGAGTTCAGTAAAGAACATTTACTTATTCCTCAACATTAAGTTTGTACACTGTCATAATCATTATTCATCTCATGATATTTATTCCATCGTTATCATCTCAATGTTAATTGTTTAATCATTAGGAGACGTGTAATTAATCACTTTGTGAGCTAAGATGCATGATCAGAGTAGATGATGTGAGAAGTTGATAAAATAAGTAACAAGCCATACATTATTTGATCCTTCTCATATATCTGTTCTATGGCTATGGATAATTTGGTCCAAATCAGAATTGAGAGGGATCATTATAAGTCTTTAGAAATGAGCATAGGTCAGACAACGTATTTTGTCCTTTTTCTTTATGGTATCTTGCCAATCTTTGTCCTTCATAGTTAATTATCCCTCCAACTAGGTGGCCTAATTGTCATCCTGAATAAAGTAGGTACCCATTCACCGGTGATCTATCATGGCTGAGCAGTTTTCTTCTGGCTTAATCTCTTAAGTACTATTTGGTATTTGGATAGGTTGGGAGGAAAATAAGCATACCTTATCCCAATTTTAGATATCCCTATTTCTTATCCTAATGATGTTTGGTATGCGGAAGGATATCCTCACTTTGATTTTTATTCTTCGTTTGGTGAAAAGGGGATAGTGATGGGAATAAGGCCCATTTTTGAACCATTTTGACCTTCATAACCTATATTTGAGGTTGTGTTAACTCCGGTTTGGTTGGGGAAAAGTGAAGAATAGGGATACTGACCTTATTAACCAAAGATAATTTTTGCAATAAGACAATAATATTTGTGTCAGTAAAGCAATTAATCATTTATATAAATAATTTGACTATGTTACTATGTTAACTACCATAGTTATATGTAATATAATATTAGAAACATTATTAAGTTCATTACTATAGTAATGAAGTAATATTATTATATATATATTGAAAGTGGATAGAATCACAATTGTATTAAAAGAAGAATGTACAAGTGTAGTTGGTATGCACCCAAAAACAAACTCTTGCTTAATACATCAGAAAACCACACATAGATCGTGTGGAAACAACTAGTCCCCCAACAAAACAAAAAGAGAGGAAGTAGTGGGAAGTAGTGGAATCCACACTACAAAATATTTCCGCCCATTCTTTCACTTTAACACATAAAGCTTTGAAAACAGCCGCCCCATCCTTTGAAACTCTTCTAAAAATTCTACTATTTCTCTCTCCATAGCATTCACAAGGTGGCATGGAGAGTGAGCCACCACATTGCTCTGTCTCCTATGAGAGTCCACTCTCTCCCATCCCAAAAGAAGTTGCTACACACTCCTGTAAGGACGCCAACTGAAGCCAACCTTCCTCCCATCCTCCTCCACACCCCCTGTGAGTAGGAGCATCCTACAAACAAGTGGTCAACGGTCTCATCCTCTTCCCCACAAAGAACATAAGTGGGCTGAATATCAAAAATGAAGTGACTCAACTTGTTGCTGGTTGGTAGTCTCCCATGTGAGATCCTCCAAATCAAAATCTTCACTTTTAATGAACTTCTTGGTCTCCACACCTGGTGGTAGAGAGGGTGCCGAAGTCCTCTATCTGCAATAACCCTGTAAGCAGACCTGACTGTAAACACACCTCCCTTCTCCCATCTCCACATCCATGTATCATCTGAGTCCATGGATGAAACTGTGACAAAACTGCCAAGAGACTCTGGAACTGCAGCAGCTTAGCTTCTGACAAATCTTGCCTGAAAGTTGGTGCCAAAACCCCTCTTGGAAGATGTGAGTCAAAAGTCGGGGAGACAGATGATAGGAGATCCATCGAAATCTGGAAGAGGTTAGGGAATAGAGACTGCCAGGTGAAGTCTCCACATCACCTATCCTTCCAGAAGCAAGCTATGTTCCCCCTGCCAAGACGCACCCGGACCCTCGACAAAAGAAACTCTCCACACGCCAGGATGTCTCGCCAAAGTGGTGAAGAGCCTCTAATAGCCGAGGGGATATCCTAAAGTTTGCTCCTCTCAAAATACCTCTACCCGATCAACATAGTCCACAAACTCCCAAGTCTCTATAGCAACTTAGACAAGAGAGCCATATTGAAATCTCTGATATTCTTGAGCCCCGATCCACCCTCTTCTTTGTTGACTGTCACTTTGCCCCATGCTATGTCATTCCACCTCCTACAAGGCCCACTGCTACCATGCCAAAAAAATCTACTTTGAATAGGCTAAAATCTCTTGGCTATCGTCTTCGGCCCACTGAAAATGGACAGAAAATATGTGGGATTAGGATTGAACTGCATAACACAAGTCTACCACCATAAAAAAGAGCTCTGGCTTTCCAACCCGCCAATCTGGACTCAAACCGCTGAACAATGGGTTGCCAATCAGAACACCTGAGAGAGCGGGGGTAAGAGGCAATCCCAAGTAAGGAATGGGAAATTCGCCAATCTTACAACCCAAAAAGATAGCTGTCCTTTGAAGAGTAACTATATCTACATTCACACCCACCAACATACTCTTAATGAAATTAACTTTGAGCCCTGTCACTTCCTCCAGCAACTCCAAAAGGAGTCTAGTCATAGGTGGATATAACTCCCCATCATCAAGGAAAAGAATCGTATCATCACCATACTACAATGAGAGATAGACATGCCCATTTTCTCTGCTAAGAAACCTCTAATTAAACCTGCTGCCTCTAACCGTTGCCACACCCTATTGAGCATGCTAGCCACCAAAACAAAAAGGAGGGGGAGATAGAGGATCTCCTTGGCGGAGGCCCCTACTTCTGAGGAAGGAGGAGGGCTTCCCATTGAGAAGAACAACAAAGGAGGTCAATGAAATACAAGTCCTCACCCAAGAGATCCACCTGTCTTCAAAACCCATAATATTCATCACCTCAAAAAGACATTGCCAGTTCACTGTATCACAAGCTTTTTCAAAATCAAGTTTTGAAACCAATCCCTTCCTGTTTTGGTGCTTTGTGGCGAACAAGCATTCGTTAACCACCAGGAAATTGTCCAGAATGTTTCTCTCTCTGATGCATGCTCTTTGGAAGTGATCAACTAGTGAATCCATAATAGAAACTAGCCTTCCTGCCAACACTTTAGCAATGATCTTTTAGGTGCCATTCAACAAGCTAATTGGCCTGAAATCTTGTAGCTCCTGGGATCCTTGCTTCTTGGGAATAAGCACGATGAAGGTTTTATTGTTGCCACCTAAATGTGCCCTCCCCTCTTGGAACTCCCTCACCGCTGCCACCAGCTCCTCTTTGATGATATGCCAACACTTCTGAAAAAATGCTATAGGGAAACCATCAGGGCCGGGGGCCTTTTCAGCTGTAAGAGAGAAAACAGCCTGTTGGATCTCAACCTCAGAGGTAGGCCTAGAAATAGCCTCTCTTTCCTCTGTAGAAAGACAAGGTAGCAAATCATCAGAAATCCTTGGCCTGCAGAAATCATCCTCTGTGAACAGCCTGGAGTAGAACTGTCTTGCTTGGTCCTTGATATCCTCGTCCGCATGGTAGAAGAGATTCCCCACCAAGGCGGGCCAAGTTGGCAACACCCCTTGTGTGATGGTTCCATCTGGAGTCGTGCAGACTTCCTCTGGGTTGAGGATTGGGCAAGGTGGCACCAATGAACCTTCTGTCGGAATTTGAGGATCCTCTAGAGTTGAACTTGGAGAGAAACCCGTGCTCCGCAACTGTTTTCTGGACGCGGCCGTCATGCGCCTGGGTGGTGTTCAGGAAGAGAAGACGACTCTTAACGGGTCCCGTCGGATCAAATCACGACGGAGACGGATCGTGACTTAAGTCACGGTCCACGATTGTAGCTAGGCTAGGCGTCAAGGCCAATTCATCCATGGATGTGGGTGTCGTCCAAGACGTGTCTGTTTTGGACGACACGTGTCGGTTTCATGCATGGCCGATCCAAAACTGGACAGGAACATTGTTCCGGTTCGATAATTTTTTTAATGGTTTCGGGCGAAACTTGAAATCGTTTCCCCCGGTGTCGGCCCAAAACGGTCGAAATTGACGGATTCATGTTCTAATGCCCTTCATATATATAATATGTTATGGAATCCCTTTAATCCCCTCATATATACAGAGTGCCTTATTTACCTGAACATCATTTAAGTAAATGTTACTATTTGTACTAACATTTACTTAAGATATTACATGTAAATAAGAAAGTACTCCTCATTTAATTCCAATGAAAATATAAAAAAAATCATCTCTTACCAATAAAAAGTCAACTCTCCCATCCAAGAAGAAAATCGCTATTTTGGTGATTCCATCAAAATAATGTCTTTCTAATCCCTCTTAATTGGCTTATCTAAAAATTTCATAATTCAAATAAACTCAATAGAATACTAAAAATTGAAAGTCCGGTGAAAAAAGTCAAATGTACATATGACTTCTCCAAGGGGGCCACTCTCCTACTGATAGCAATTAAGTCTTAGTCAATAGGAGAGTGACTCTCTTGGAGAAGTCACATGTCAGTTTGACTTATTTCATCGGACTTTCAAATTTTAATATTTATTGGGTTGATTTGAATTATGAAAGTTTTAAATAAGCTAAATTATGAGAGATTAGAAAGACACTATTTTGATGGAATCATCAAAATTACGATTTTCTTTTTAGATGGGAGAGTTAACTTTTTATTGGTAATATATATAATTTTTTTGATACTTTTATTAGATTCAAATGAGGGGTAGTTTCTTATTTACATGCATGGTTTGCCGTGGAGGATCAAATTCGTCTGATGTGACCAAATCGGACCGAATCAGAAAAAACCCGATTCGCCTGATTCCCTTGCGAATCAGACCGATTCCCATTCGACTCCCATGCGAATCGGGCGGATTTGGGCGAACTGTGGCGGATCAAGAGAAAACCGATTCGCCTTAAATGGACGATGCGGTTTTTGCATATATACTTTATTCATTTTCCAAGTATTACAAATCGGGATGAGAGAGAGTGAGAGAGGGTGAGAGATTGGGGCGAGGGAGTGATAGAGGAGAGAGACTGGGACCGGAAGACGAGAGAGTGAGATCGGAATTAGGATGAGAGGGAGAGGAGAAAACAACACATATCGGCGGAAGAGACAACATTGGTGGAGGTCGGAGGAGGCAGCGATGGCGGTCGGAGGCGGCGGCGGTGGCGACTGCCGAGTCGCAACAAGAGCATGTGGGGAAGGAGACCGGAGAGACCCTAGCTGCTGTTACTTCGAAGGGAATCGTGGGAATGGGATGGCCGATTGGGGTGGGGGGTGTTTTAAGTGGGGATTTGAACGGTGGTTCTCGGACCCTTGATGGGTCTAGGTGTGCCAAGTGGTCCTAGGCTTGTGTCTAGGCCACCTTAGTGGCTCCTTGGAGTACTTTTTTCATCTTTTAAAAGGCAGGCTTTTTTTAGGCAGGCAGAGAAGCACCTTTGTGCTCAAGCGGCGCCTAGGCGACCTCCTTGACAACTATGTAGTTAACTGATACATCTTGGCAAGGTTACTCTGTTGCCCATATAACTTTTGAAGTAGAGTGCACATCTCAAAGGCAGTAGAGGCTTAGATAATTAAATGCTAAATCTCATGGCTAACAGAATTACTTATTTAGCCCGCAACAAGTCTGTTATCCACGTCACAAGAGGAACACTTGGGGTCTAAAAGTGGCAGAGTAGCGATAGTATCATATGTATACACCAACTTGCCTTTTCCTCTAAGGAAAATACGAGCCGATACTACCCACAAATGGTAATTTGATGAATTCAACTATACAGTTGTCATTTGAAGTGAATAATTGCCTGTTGCTGCCGTCGAAAGAGAAGAGCTTGTAGAAGAGGGGAAGAACTCAGTTCCTCGGAGATGAAAGAGATCACTGTGATGAAGAAGGGAAGATGAGCCAGTTGATGTCAAAGACTCCCAACCACCAACTAGAGAGAATGCTGAAGATAAGGTGTTTTTGGGGCCCTAAAAACCCACCAAGTTAGGGCACACCCCGTATAGGAATTGGCTGAACACTAGAAGACCACCAACTAGTGGTTCCAAGAAGAGGAAGAGAGGGCCAAACAGCACCCATTCTTGATCTTCTGTTGAAGGCTGTGATTTACGGCCCTAACCAAGGCCGCATGTTGAAGACACCTGATGATCAGTGCTACACTCAATATTTATGCAGGATCGCTCTGATACTATGTTAAGTTTTAAGAGAGAAATAGGCCAAGCATGAGGAAAAAGAAGAGGAAGAGCCTCTCTATTCCTGCGATTTCAATTAATTAGGGTAGTTACAACTAGAAAATCCAACAGGACAAAACACAAAATAAAGGACTAAACTTCCCCTCTATACACCACTGCTACAAGTTCTATGTTATGCAGTTTTACCTCTGTTTTTGCCTATTATAAAGAAGATAAATGCTTATTGTATGACCCGTCTTGCAATAAAGCTGATGTGGATTGCTTGAAAAGCAATGCTATAGGTTGTGTGTGTGTGCGCGTGAGAGAGAGAGAGAGAGAGAGAGAGAGAGAGAGAAAGAGAGAGAGAGAGAGAGAGATAGAGAAGTTTTGTCAGGCTCTTAGTCAGTAGAATTACTTTCCAAGCAATCCACATCAATAAGCATTTCTCTACAAAGAAATTTCTTCCTTAAATGTTTCCTGGAAATCACTCGATTTGCTCCTTTGCAGAATAGCATGTTGTATGATGTACCTGTGAGGGTTGTTCGTGGCCATGAATCTGCAAGCAGCTATTGCGGAAAAGTGTATACATATGATGGCTTGTACAAGGTTTAAGTCCACAATTTTTTTTAATTGTGTGAAAAATTTTCCCCCACATCCATATTCTTATGTTCTATGTGCAGTTTTACACGCTCTACCCTTTTCTTTTCACTCTCTGTTTTTGTGAGCTTTCCTTAAAGATTTATTTGAGAAACCTTAAATCAACACCGATTATGAATTCCAAGAGCTTAATCCTTGGTTCAAGTGATGCCATTGAAATCTGTAGTAAATTATTTGGCACCTTTGGTTGACAGGTTGAAGAGATTGCAAAACTAGAACTAGATAAAGGCAAAGTCAATTTCATTTGGTGTGTTGGATGTAATGTTTTTTTTTTTGAGGGAAACACTCAGCTTCAATGATGATGTATTTTGAGAATTGTTGTTGTACATTTACATAGCCAAATAATTGAGAGAGGAGAGAGAGGAAAGAAGAGAACAGGAGGGAGAAAAGATATTCTCCCCAAAGTTCTCTCTCTGTTTGTTTTTGAGAGAAAGATCCCATAGAAGAGGGTTGTGGTGGTATTCTCTGACCTGTCATATCCTTTAAGCAAATATTCTCTGACCTGTCATATCCTTAAGCGAATATTAAAATATCCTAATTAGACACAAAGTGATCAAAATACCCCTGTTATGAAGCAGACAAACCTGGGGCACTACTGTAATAAATAAATAAAAGATATGTTCTCTGGATCCTGTCTGGCGGGTCTTGTAATGAACCTGTGCGTCCAAAAGGTGCTGACATCCTAGGACTTGAGTTAAGTGGACCCAGCTTAACGGCTCCGGTAATGAACCCTAGTATGTCGCCTCCTACAATTATTGAATGGCCCTAGTCTGTAGTTATTTTGTCTAATCGAGTTGGATGTCTCTCTAAGGTGTGCTGTTGTTGGGTGTGTTCAATTACTAATGCTTGGCTGCATGTCAGAACTGCACTCTGGTATCCATGATTGGACAAGGATCAGTGACTTTGGTGGTTCATTGAAGGACGCTGGAGTATGATCTAATGCCCATTGGATCTGCTATCAAACTTTCAGTTCTGAGTCACAATCAGGCGATGTCTGTACCACAACACATGTTTGGAGGATGTGTGTATGTAGTAGCATTCAAGCATGCATGTAACTTGCATAGTTGTCAGGGTCCCCCAAGGCATTTTTGGGTTTTTTGGGTGCCTACTTAGTGCCTGCTTAAGCACTTAATTAAGGTTTATCTGCCTACGTAGGCACCTGCCTAAGCGCTTAATTAAGGTTTATCTCCCCATATGAAATTTATTTCCCAATATGAACATAGATTTTGTTAAAGACCCAAACTCTAACCCAAAACCTAGGCATTGAGTTGAGGGAATCCTTTACATATATAGAGGTGAAAGTTCTACGGATTTCCAATATGGGACTAAACCACGACACCCCCCTCCCCAATGGGTAAACTGGCTTTGATATCATGTTAAAGGCCAGAACTCTAACCCAAAACCTAGGCCTTGAGTTGAGGTAATCCTTTACATATATAGAGGTGAACTCCCATGAATTTCTGATGTGGGATTAAATCACAACAGATTCTTTGGCCTAAGTGCCCAAGGGTGTTCAATATATGGTCCTATCTCCTCATATGAAATTTGTGTATCTATAGGTACATAATGAATCAATGTTCATTAAAATGTAGTAAAAATCTAATGTGTCATTTTAATTAAAACTATAACACAATATTCACTCTAAGAATATTGAAAGCATAAAAAATTAGATGGCTCTTGACAATTGAGTTTTTGTTTGGAATCTTCACAGTCATTGTATTAGATTTTGAACATTGTCACAGTGTGGACATGGAAGTGACCTCCTCAAGGAGAGGGTTTAGAAATTGGATGATTTTAATGGGATGCCGGATGCGTGTACATTTGAGCATGGGCGTACCAGACTCTTTGAATAAACAGACAAAAAGATTTTTATATCTACGAGGTGCATTGGGTAAAACCTAAGCCCTTAAATATTTATTTATTCCGCCCGCGTCCGTTTATCAGACGATTGGGGTGGTCGTGTACTGACCAATTCCACCGACCAAAGTCGGTGTTTCTTTACATCGGGTGAAACCCAAAGACCTTTGATACGATATGTTTATTAAAAGACCTTGCCGAATTTAGGAATTTAGATGACATTTAGGATTCCACAAATATCCTCAAACATTATTATATTTATGTCATTTGTATATATGTCCTCAATGGGGTGTATGCACCTCTATCGGGTGTTTACATGAGTGTGCCTTCATTTATGTGTTATTTAAAACACGGAAGGATTATTACAAAATCCACGGTCTTTTAAATAGGCCTGTAGTATCTTCTTCCTCCAACGTCACGATCTTTTCACCGGAGTACAGACGGAGCACGGACGAGCACGAGTGGACAACGGGAACTCGGAGAGGTATTCTCCCCAAAACTCCCCAAGTCTCAAAGACAAACTTGTTATGAAAAAAAAATTCTTCTAAGGGCGAGCCTTCATCTTCAAACCCCCTACCCCCTATTTTATAAGGCTTTGGAGGGGTGCTGGAGGGGCTGCGGCTAGGGGTGTAAACGATCCGTGTTGAGCCGAGTTATATTCTGTTCAAACTCGGCTCGTTTACTTTTGACGAGCTCGAACTCGGCTTGAAACTCGTCGAGCTTCTGCAACCGACGCTCGAACTCGACTCGATTTAAATTTTTAGAACTCGAACTCGGCTCGATGAAACTCGTTTACATAGTCGAGCTCGTAAACGAGTTCGAACTCGAGTTTTCAAACTCAAACCTCACTTAAAAAATTAATATTAAATAAAATTTATTTTTTAAAGAGTTTATACTTTGAGTTTTTAACTCAAAATTAAACTTAAATTTTAATTTTAATATTTAAATAATTTTACTTTATTTTTAAACGAAACAACCGGGAGCCAATTAACAAGAGGTAATTTTTTTATTACTAAATGGCCGGTGAACTGCACGTTTCAAAGGGTGAAGGGCTATTTTATAGCCTTCCCAGTTGGCCAGGCCTTTGTGCTGACCGATATGGGACTAACAGGGGGGTCCAACAGGGTGTGGGCGGGGTGGGCATTGCCGTCCGTGACCTCCGCCGCTGCCCCGCGCGGTGTCCGGGAAAGCATTTGGCATTGGTCAAGTGCCCGCGACGGAGGCGGTTGCCGTCCGGTGCTGTCGCGAAGGGTCGCTTAATTGGAAGCTCATGGTGCGCCAGTGCGGCGGTGCCCCGGGTGGAAAGCTTCAACCGCCACCGGAGTTGTCGTTGGGACCTTCGTCCGCACTGGCGGAGGGTTCACGGGTGGGGGGGAGCGGGGGGAGGCAGCAGCCAACGGCAACGAGGGGAGGCAGCGGCCACGGCCGGCCAGCAGGGGAGGAGTCGCCTGCACTGCACAGGCGCCCGCACCCTGTCACGGCGTCTGGAGGTAGAAGATGAAGCCCTGTGAACCTTCAAAAACTTATTTTTATACATATACCCTTATTCAGTTGATATTATTAAAATCAGATTTTTTATAAATACTTATTTATCTAATTTGTACATGTACCCTCTAATATTTAGTCTTTATATTTAATTCCTAAAAAAATTTATAATTTAATAATAACTTTATAAAATAAAAGTTAACATTATTTTAACAATAAATGTTTAAACAAATTATTACGAGTATTTAAACAAATTCTTAACGAGTATTTAATCGAGTTCTTAACGAGTAATTAACGAGTTGTTCATGAGCATAATCGAGTCGAGCTCACATGTGTTCAGACTCGGCTCGTTTATGAACCGAGCTTTTTTTTTGTTCAAACTCGGCTCGTTAATTAAATAAACGAGTCGAACCGAATTTTTATTGAGCCGAATATCGAGCTACTCGTCGAACGTATCAGCATCGTTTACACCCCTAGCTGCGGCCCCTGGGCATGGGCGCACAAACCCTCTTCTGGTGGGGGGGGGGGGGGGGGGTTGCTGCGAATGGGTGCAGGGCCTGCGGGCCAGCCCCCGGGGGTCCGCACGTGGGGCACACCCTGTTGGGGTGGCCGTGCGCGGAACACCCCCGCTTGGGGTTCCCCCCGGGGGCCTTCTCAGCCCATTTGATCGCCCCCGTTGACGCGAGTTGACGTGCGTTTGCAGCCGTTTGACGTGCATTTGCTTCCATTTTCGAACGTTGAGGCCGTTTCATTCGCCTGGACACGCGTGCATGATGTACGCTCGTTTGGACGCACTCCTGGACGTTGACGTTGCTCGACAGAGGGTATATGTCCCGCCCTAATGGACCCTTAAACGTCACATTTAACACGTCATCCGAATTAAATTGGACTAAAATATGAACTCGAACCCGTTATCTATGTTTCGACATGGGGGAGATCGGGTTTTTTCCCAAAACTCTGTACTTTTCTGGGCGGATTTATTGCCCGGGCTTTATTTAAATCCTGGTATTTTTTTCGGGTTCAACAAATGCCCCCATGGGATATCCGTTGGAGACGGGGTGACGACAGATCTCGTGCTCGTGCCCGCTTTTTTGGATGCATTTCTTCTGCATTTGCAATTGCTTGTCTTGTTGTATCGTCATTATTTCTGGTAGTCAATCTTTTTGCTTGGCAGTGTTGACGATGCCCCGTATATCGAGCCATCTAAGGGAGAGCAGCGGGCATCCTACCGACTGGAAGGGATTGTTCGGCGCACGGACGATCTGATGCCTTTGTTTGCTCCTTGTGCCATTACAAAGAGAACTTGCCTAGGCTTGACCGCGGCGTCACTGTGTGTGCCCGGGGGCTCTTGGAGGAGCTATCATCGTCCTAGGGCACGGTGGATTTGGATGCAGTTGCCAATTTGAAGGGGTATACTGCTATTGGCGGGGCACTTCCCTCTGGACGAGCATTTGTTCCCATTTATCCAGAGGTTCGTCCCCGACGGATGGGAGGGTCTCGTTGATCTTTTGGCGACTGAGCGGGTTCAGCTGGAGAGAGCCGTCCTGGCAGGCCGAGACAGCATGCTGGGGATGTGCGGCTTTAATTATCCCAACTTCTTGCCCGGTTATCCCATTCAAGTGCACTTCCCAGACACGCACCAGTTGGGACTCTGGCTCCGAGTCGGCACCCATCAAGTGGATTTCATTGTGCCGGCTACTTGGGAGCTCTATGGACAGCACAAGACTGGGGCATCTTTTGCCGGGTATACTTTACTGCCTTTTTGCCATCAGTTCGCACCGGAGGGCTATGACCGACACTGTTTCCTTGACGGATCATGAGCGGGGACGCTGCCAGTTGGTACGACAGGTGGTCCGTGGTTTCGTCTCACCGTTTCCGCTTCCGCGCAATTGAGTGGCTGATGGGGGTTTTGCACCACTACCCGAGTGCTGGACCAGGTCGGCCTTCGTTATGCGGTTACGATTGCTCTCTACAGTTACCCGTGCCATTTAGGGCTGTTGCAGGCTCTGGCGGAGAGATTCAATTGGAGGTTCAACACCTTCGGTACTGTTGAGGGAGAGACTTCCCTTGACCTGTGGGCTTTCCACAGGGTTTCTGGCCTTCCTATCTCCTTCCATTTTCACGAGGAGGTGTGTCTGGACGAACTCCATCGTGACTGTTCTTCCGGGACGGGCTCCTACATCATGCCATACAACTTCAGGTACTTGATGAAGGTCTGACGAGATTTAGCCAGGTGCGGCAGAGAGCGGTGCCCCAAGGCTTCCCAGGGGAACGTACGAGTGAGCTTCCATTCTTGGGTGCGTTTTTTCTACAACGGCGCCTACTGTTTCTGTGACAGGTTCGCTTCAGATACCTGTGACCTAGCCGACTATATGTAGTTGTCCGTGGATTTCGAGGACAACTACAGGTACTTGTGTGCACCTCAAGACGGGGGATGGAACCCGAGGCGTCTTCCAGACAGGACTTACTTAGCAGCCTATCTTGTTTATTGGCTGGGCACATTTGTCCTCCCGTTCGGGGAGGAGGGGTTGGTTAGGCCGGAAATTATATATCCGACATGTCTTCTTGCTGACGGCGTGTAGTTAGCGTTGTCCCCCGCAGCTTTGGCCAACATCTTTCACGGCTTGAGAAACTTGACAGCCAGTCCTTCTCCTCGTGACAGATGTGTCTCTTTGGCGACCCATTATCTGAGTGCTTGGGCAGGTCTTTTGTTGCCTGAGCTGTGCCAGAGTGTCGGCGTCGACGATCCTTCCGCACCGCTGCTTCTCATGTTCGGGAACTGTTCGGGTCAGGACGCCTACCAGCAGCAGTTGACTGGGGCTCGGTTGCGACTTTCTTTCGTGTCCTCAGCTGGCCAATCGGGACTTGACTTTGCCTGCTGTTCACGGGGCTTTCGGCCTTGGGTCGAGGATAGCGACAAGGGGCGGATTTACCGCTTGCCTCACCGTGCTGCCGCCATGGGGTCCATTTTCAAGGACTGGCTCTGCTGTGTTCGTCCCAATGTTTTGGCCTTCCACAAGGGGGCATCTTTGTATCTGAAGCCATACTACTCGTGCCGTTTCGCTCGTAACTTCGGGTACGATCATACTGTTCCTTCCAACGCCGATTTTACTTTGACTGCTAGGCTGTACAAGAGTCACGATCGGCACCTGGTGGCCTCCAGTTGGTGGTGCTACTTTGCGAGGCACGACCCTTCCCCTGAGTGCTTTATCCCTGAGCAGCAGAGGGAAGGGAGAGTGGATATCTACTATGCCCGATGGCGGTTCCGGCACAGCTTGGTATTTAGGGAGTATGCCAGCCGCATTAAGGAGGCTGAGAGCACTCGCCTGGCCAGGACGGACGTGTCTGCGGTGCTTATTTCGTCGTCCTTTCTTCGCCAGGAGTTTCCCACACTCCACTTGTAGGGACGACACTTGCTTTGAGGCGTCGCAGCGTGAAGGGGCAAACTTCTGCGCAGACGGAGTGGAATGCTTGCGTGGGGACATTGAAGCCTTTGGCACGTCCTGATAATGGTTCGACGACCTCAAGGGGTAGCGATAGATCGCCATGTGTTTATTCCTGGTGGCGCCATTTCTTGCTAGATTGCGGGTACTCCTTGGACGCGGCACTCTCGAGCCCTATTCTCCCGAGTGGATATAATAATCCTTTGTGGCCAGGTGGGAGAGGCACATTCGGCGCATGATATCCCACGTCGGACCGATTGCTTTCATCAGTTAGGTCGAGAGTGGCACGAGGTTGCTAGACCTCTGGAGTGCCGTGGTTGAGGCCGGGAAAGTTGTGAAGATCCCGCCCGAGAAGGTAGTCCTCCTGCCAGTATTTTCTCTTGCGCCGAGCGGTATGTAACCATCTTCGCATAATCTTTGCTTTGCTTTCTTTCTGCTTCTATACTTTTTAATTGAAGCATGGATGTATGTGCTTTTTCTATTGCTATACTGATCAAATTTCTTTCTTTTCTTTGAGCAGCAAGCTTCGTCTATCTGTCTGAAAAGCAAAATTAGACCGCCTCCTATAGCCATAAGCGTCGCGCGAGCAGAGATGCAAGTCCTCTACAGCCAGCTGCCCGTGGAGGATCTCCCGACCTTCTTCTTCGAGCGGGGAAGGTGACTTTAATTTCTTCGCCCATTCTTTTATCATCTCGGATTCTTGAGGCACCCCAACTCCTGAGGTGACGACACATGATTTTTTTTTTTTTTGTATCGTAGCTTTGCACCCTTCTCAAGATGAGGGTTCTGTCAGAGCTACGCTGCATGAACATGCGAACACCCTCTCCGATGTCGACTATAACCCTACTTTTGACGGAACGCCATCTCCTGGTTGACCTTCCTCGGGCATTACCGACTGAGCATGGTAGGGTGAATATTCACCTCTTCTTCTTCGCTTGCCAGCCTGACTTTTACGACTTTGAGCTTGATCTTTTCTTGCCCTTGGGTCTTCTTTCTTTATCTTAAGGCATGTGTCGGCGAGCGTCGCCGTTGACGAGGGGGCAGAGTGCCCAGATGCGAGAACCTCTGCCGTTGATGGGTCAGCTTCGTTGCAGGAGATCTATGACCTATTGGCCTTTGGGCCAGGAATAGGGCTGCTTGACTGTTCAGACTTCAATTTTGTGAGTCCGAGGGGAGGACTTGGCCGCAGGTCCTTCATAGTGCCAGTAAGTGCCTTTTAGCCTTTTTGCCTTATGGTTGTATCGCCTTTTCTTCTTTATTTATGCGGTAAGTGACTGGGGGGTCTTTCCTCGCCTATTTATTTTAGTGGCGATGCATGATTTTTTTTTTGTATCGCAGCTATGCACCCTCTCGGGATGAGGGTTCTGTCAGGGCTATGCTGCATAAACACGCGAACACCCTCTACGATGTCGATTACAACCCTACTTTTGACGGAATGCCATCTCCTGGTTGACCTTCCTCGGGAGTTACCGACTGAGCATGGTAGGGTGAATATTCACCTCTTCTTCTTCGCTTGCCAGCCTGACTTTTACGACTTTGAGCTTGATTCTTTCTTGCCTTTGGGTCTTCATTCTTTATCTTAAGGCATGCGTCGGCGAGCGTCGCCGTTGACGGGGGCAGAGTGCCCAGACGCGAGCACCTCTGTCTGCCAAAGGACCATGTCTGCCAAAGATTCTGGCGGCTGCTTGAGCTTGTCGCTTTGTTTCGCCCCTGGCTGTTCATCTGGCCCCTCTTTGAATAAAGGGGCTAGACGACCTTCCTCTGGGGCGGAAGTCTCATCTTTGTCCTTTCCAAGTGGGGTTAGACTTCTTTCTTCGCACGACCTTTTCCTCTGCCTCAGTTGCAGCGTTGATATGTCGCCACAATAGCTTTATCGGCCGGAGACTGCAGGCTTACAAGCGGTGGTATTGACACCATGTTGCAGGAGAAGTTCTTTAACATGTCTTCCAACTTCTCGATGGTGATTTCATCTTCCCTGTAGAAGATGGCCAGTTCTTCGGGCAGAGGTAGCTTCTCGCCTTCTTGTGCTCGTTGAAGCATTTGGTGGAGCCAGCTTTTGAGCCTGATTTTGCGCTCCATCTCTTCCCAAGGGATGTATTGTCCAAATGGACTCCTCTGGTGGGCTTGGAGGGGACATATTCCTCCAGCTCATCAATAAGTTTTTGTAATTTCTGGAATGGAGTCAGCTCCAGTGGGGCCATCATCGCCGCCGCTTGTTCAGCTTGTTTCTTCAAGCGTCTTTTCAGGTTTTTTTGCATGTCCTTGTTTCTTTGCTTATGCCACTTCAAGTGGCGACATCTCCTTTGCTTGTATAGCTGATCGAGAGGTATTCTCTCGGCCGGGGCGATTATGTGACCCTCCCCTTTTAGGGAATGTCAATGGAAAGCGCATCCTGGGGGCCACTGTGGTCCAGCCGGCTTCATCTAGCTGGTGCTGGAAGGTGGAATTAATTGCCTGCTTGATTATTTCGGGCGGCAATTCTTTGAATTCGGCCATATAGGGGCTTGGCTCTTGGACGACTGATTCCCTCACTGGCTTTTTGCCCCTGCGGTCTTCATCTTGACGCCTAGGATGCTACGAAGATTCTGGCAAGTCTCGGTTCTGCTGCTTTGCTTGGAAATGGGTCGAGAACGCCTATGTCGGACACGGCCCTCTTGGTTGTACACTGGGCTAGGCTCCTCACTTGGGGATAAATCTTCGGGGTGCTGCCCCAAAACCCTACCTTCTGAAGTTTGCTCGTGCGGAGATGCGACTTGGTGTTGCCGAGACCTCTTTTTTTGTCGAGGAGGTTGCCGCGGAACTTCTTCCGCCAGGCCTTCAATGTCAGCTGGAGACGGCGTCGGCGGTATGAGCCATCCCTGTTCGTCAACTTCAGGGGCCTTGAGATTTGCAAAGTACATATAGTCACTTTGCTCGAATTCCTGCTGAGCTGCTTCCTTGGCCTTTTTCAGAACCATGGAATTGCCTTCCGAGTCTATCTTTCCTCTTTGTATGAGGGTTTCGATCCAATCTCGGACAATCAGACACCTGTCCGTGGGGTGCATCAGCATGGCATGGTACCGACAATACATGGGGTGGTTTATCTCCTCCCCAGTATATGTTGGCGGCGGATTATGCGCCATTACATAGCCTCCTCTCAGTAGATTATTGAAAATCTTGCTAATATTCCCTATTGCAAAGGAATTTGGATGGGAAATTCGCCACCCTGGGTGGGGGCTGCACTGGAGGAGCCAGCTTCCACCTTTTTCGGCCCTGGGAATATGAATGCCGCCGATGTATAGATTTCGGGCGGATGGATGACGTTGACCGAATACGTAACAACGTCAGCTGGATAGTCTGCCCATTCGTGAATATGAGGTTGTGGCGGATTGACGCGGGAATTACCCAGGTCGATGACTCCTTGGTTGATCCAGGCTTCAACCTTGTATTTGAAGGCGTGGCAGTCCTCCAGATCATGTCCCGTGACTTGATGATATATGCAATAGTTCGCCGGGATGCTTGTCAGCGACTGGCAGCCTAATAATCCTCCCCGCAGGCAGGCACGGAAGAGCGCCAAAGTCCGATGGCGCGGGGAAGAATATAGCCTTTCGACGGTCTCCTCATCGGAAGGGCTGAAGATTCTTCTGAGAGCCATCCCCCGCATGGGGGACGAGTCGGAGGTGCCGAAATGGCCGCAGGAGCCGGGAGTATTTAATGGAGAGTGGTCAGGCGTTCATCCATGCTCCTCAAGTATAACAGTGCTTTGCGCTGACCGTGCCGCAGTGACTGAACCTGCCTTTCAAGGCTTTCACTGCTTCTGACAACGATCTCTGTCCGAGGGTTGAGAAATGATGGCTCTCGTGCCCATTTGGGACAGAGAATCCCATGGATTTGCTTCGGTCACCTCCGGACTGGGAATCGGCGCATTGACATGGATCACATTGCCAATTGCTTCGATTGATCCCAAGCATGGGGCTATGGAGGGTCAACCAAGTTGCCTTGCATTACAATGAGGCGGCTCTGGATCAGCTTCTGCAGTTCATTTTTGAACACATAGCAGTTTTCAATGGAGTGCCCCAGCATGCGGTGATAGAGGCAATAGTTTGGCTCATTCACCCTATCCACTTTGCTCGGCCTTTTTGTCCCCGGGAGTGTGATCAGGTGTGTTCATGCGCTCGGGCAACGATGTTGGAGGTGGCCTTCCTTTTGCCTTTTGCTTGGAGCGCTGGGGACCACAACTTTCTTTCCCTGGCCCGCTGGGGTGAAGTCCACAACATTGACTTCTTTGTCAGAGGCACGCTCTTTATTTGGCTTGTTTCTGGAAGAAGTATGGACTGGGTTGTCGGCAAAGAACATTTTGATCTCCGCAACAACTGAGTTGAGCTGGTCGAAGCCCTTGATATTTGTACCTAGCAGCTTTTCACTTATTTCGGCCGCCAGGCCCCATCGACAGATGGTTATAGCATCTTCCTGCGTTGGGGGATTGTCGCATCTCATGTTGAAGTCACGCCACTGCTTGATAAAGTCGAGTGCCGTTTCACCTTTTCTCTGCTTGAGGGAGCATTGCTCTGCTAACGACACCTTTCTCTCTGCCGTCTGAAAGTGGTCGATGAATTCTTTTAGAGGTCGGCCCAATGAACAATGGAGTTGGGCCTCAACCTCGAATATCACTAGAAGGCGGTACTCGTCAAGGACGTTGCAAAGTAACGAAGGAGATAGGATTCATCAAATGCCAAATCTCCCATTGCCGTTATGTAATAGGCCAGATGCTCATTTGGCGAGCCCTGTCCGTCGAATTTTTGTAACTTGGGTGCCTTGGGGCAATCCGGTGGCAGCTTCTTGAATTGATGGTGGACGGGATACGACACATTGTATAGATCTACAGTGGCGGTCCCCTCGCCTCGCTGGGCGAAAACGTCATCCACGATCTTTTCGATCATCCGCTGCTAGGCCACAATGTCTTCAGCTGCGGAGGCTTGTGAATTTATGCCTCGGCGCGGTTGTTAAGCCGGATCGACGGTGTAGTCATTGGGCGCGGCTGCCTGTTGGTTGACATCGGGCAAGTGGCCTTGTTGATGTCTTCTCCGAGCATTTTGATTTGCCGTCGGCATAATGCGGCGTGGCGTATTTGCGCCCGCTTGCTACCCCCTCTCTATCATGAGGTTGGCCATTTCAGCCTGCCAGTGCTGTATGATTTCATATTTGGCGTCGTCTGTCATCGCCTGAAAAGCAGCTCTGGTTGGCGGCATGAGGAATACTTCGGGTCGTCCTCCGTCAACCGGGAGCTGGTGATCCCGGGATGGAGGCTTGCAACCTCGTCTTCTTCCACTCCTTCAAGGTCTTCTTGGATTTGGCTCGGGAGTGACCTTTGATCATATTCGAGCGGCGGCTCAATAACTAGCCCCTGGTTCGAAGGCCCAGCCTGACCACTGTGTTGCCCTTGAGGAAGTCTTCTGGCAGCACTCTGGGTATATCGAAAATAGCGTCGCTTCCCCGGCCGGGTTCATCTACCCTGGCCACAACGGTGGGGACACCGGATGGCTCGGCTAAGTCTCTGCCGGAAGCATAGCAGGTGAAGATCTTCATTCCTCCACCTTCCTCAGGAGTCCGCACACCCTTCGTTTCTTTAGCTTTTGTGTGCCTGGGTGAAGTGCTGCCCCCAACCTGTTGAAGACCAAGGTGCTCAGTCTTTCGAAGACTAAGACCCGCGCGTGCGGGAGCTTCAGTACAACTTGCATCTCCCCCTGAAGTAGTAGGTCCGCTTGGGCGGGGACGAAGTTGGGCTTCCGGTAGACGCCTTCCTTTTCTGTCTACGAGGACGAGGAGGTTGGGATTCTGAGCTTTTTCTGGCTCGGATGGTGGTTTCTTCGGGTCTTCGGCGGGTTGGCCCGCTCTCCCCTGCTTGATTTGGAGAGCCTCCTACTTGGTGACCCATATTTGCCTCATTTTTGCGAGGCTGGTGGGGTGTTGAGTTGGACGCCTGCCCTGGTCGGGATCTTTTTGGGGAGTCCCGCTTGTCTTGCCGCATCCTCTGGAGGGGAGCGAATCGGTTGGAGGTTGGTACCGCAGAGACGTATTTGTCTCGTGGCATGATCGGCTCGCCTTCATCGAGCCGGATGCGCACGTCTCCGACGAGAACGGTCTTGCCGGAGTTGGAGATGACCGCCCTGGGCTTGCTGCCCCTGTTGTTCTAGTGTTGCCCCCATTTTCTAGGGACTGTGACACAGGAGATTGTGTTAACCGAGAAGACTCGGCCTTGACTTGGGCGGGGCTTGATGCCTCTGGTAGTTGCCTTGGGTGTCGCCGCCGGTGTTGCTTGAGCGGCGGGGATCACCCTCGGGAAGTAGGGGGATCCCACGACGGCAGGGAAGTCGTCAAATACCACAGGGGTGGTAAGGTAGCCACATTTGACGTGGCTGGGGACGACAAGCGGGGTAGGTGACCGTTGCCATTTGTTTAAATTGAGGTGGTTGCAGGTGGAGACGGGCTTTTCACGCCGGCTTCAGTTCTTGTTGTACCTGTGATGTGGATATCAGTCATCTTATATCCTATATTAGCATAAGGTCTTTTTACGTATGTATGAAAGGCTGAAACAGTCCCACCGGGCGTGCCAGACTATGGAACGTGGAAGAGACCTCCTCAAGGAGAGGGTTTAGAAATCGGATGATTTCAATGGGATGCCGGATGCGTGTACATCTGAGCATGGCGTGCCAGACTGTTTGAAATAAACAGACAAAAAGATTTTAATCTACAAGGTGCATCGGGTATAAACCCCAAGCCCTCAAATATTTTATTCTGCGCGCGTTGTTTATCAGACGATTGGGGTGGTCGTGTACTGGACCATTCCCCACTGACTGAAGTCAGTGTTTCATTTACATGGGTGAAAACCCACCTTTGATACGATACGTTTTTAAAAGACCTTGCCGAATTTAGGAAAGTTTAGATGACATTTAGGATTCCACAAATATCCTCAAACATTTATATATTTATGTCATTTGCATATATGTCCTCAATGGGGTGTATGTACTTCCATCAGGTGTATACATCAGTGTGCCTTCACATATGTGTTATTTTAAAACACGGAAGGACTTAATTACAAAAATCCACAGTCTTTGAAATAGACCTGTAGTGTCTTCTTCCTCCAACGTCACGGTCTTTTCACCGGAGTACGGGCGGAGCACGAGCGGACAACGGGAACTTGGAGAGGCATTCTCCCCAAAACTCCTCAAGTCTTAAAGCACAAACTTCTTGTTCTGAAAAAAAAAATTCTTCTAAGGACCAGCCCTTCTTCTTCAAACCACCTACCCCATATTTATTGGGCTTTAGAGTGGTGTTGGGAGGGGCTGCGGCCCCTTGGGCATTGAGCGCATAAAGCCCCCCGCTGGGGGGGGGGGGGGGGGTGCTGCGGATGGGTGCAGGGCCTACGAGCCACCCCCGGGGGTGTCCGCGCACAGAACACCCTGCGGGGGGGTGTGTCCCCGCGCGGACACCCCTTGCGGGGGTGCGCCATGTGCGCATGGGGTGGTTTTGGTGCCGGGACACCCCCGCAGGGGGTGTTCTGCGCAGAACGACCCCGCGGGGGGGGGGGGGGCTTCTGCGCACATCCACTCTCGTGGGGGGTGTCCCAGCCGTACAGGCTATAGAGTGGGTCCCCCGGGGGTCTTCTCATCCCATTTGACCGCCCGTTGACATGTGTTTGACGTGCGTTTGTGTCACGCCCCGCCAATTTAGCAGTGGAATAAATCGGGGAGACGTGAACAATGTACATAGTAGTGTAAAATGTACGAACAGTCAAGTAAATCAGAGCATCTAATAAACAATAATTGGAATAAATTCTTCATGTCATTATAAATTTCACTAAGATTATTACAACCGCTAATCTAGAGCCAATATATAGGGCTCATTGACATCATTACATTGGAAAGGAAACCTAAGCAATATTTACTGGACTCCATTGTACTAGGGTAACTTCTTCATTTGACTCCAGGTCGCTCATCACTCTGGTCTGGTCCCTTTGGTACGTGTAACGTCCTCATCCGACTTACCTGAGACACAATAACAAAGAACGAAGGGTGAGCAATAACGCTCAGTAGGACTTAAATCTCATGAGTCAAGCAAGTTTTAAATGATTAATGCGTTAAAGAACAGAGTAACTAATGATAGAGCGAGTCATGTAAAGTCGAGAAAGTAATAGCACAAGTAATAAGTTTCAAATAATAGATGAATCAAGTATATCACCAAGAATATGATTAAAAATCAAGTCACGATAGAAAGTGATCGCAAAACGATAGCAAGTACATCATTTGTCAAACAATAGTAAGTAACACGTATAGCAAGGAGAGAGAGAGAGAGTAGTTGGCCATATAGAGAGTAAATTGCACTTTGATTAATTTCATCAATCGAAATAGTATAGCACTTTGATTAACTTTCGTCAATCGAGATAGCATTGCACTTTGGTTATCCGTAGATAGCCAAGAGAGAGTATAGCACGTTGTTTGTCAATAGACAACGGGAGAATATAGCACTTTATTTTGATTATCTTAGATTAATCTTGATAGTATGACACTTGGATGTAATGCCGACATCCTGATCATTGAACTCTCGCAGACAAATGGCACTTTTTGGGCGCACCTCCCAAGACCAGATCGAGCCCTATATTGCCTGGCATTGGTTATGCTTATTATCTTAGACAATTAATAGATGGCCAAATGGAGTACCAAGAATAGATGAGAGTAATTGAAGAAATAGACGAGAGTGTAGAGCGAACTTGAATGGATGAGCGAATAGAGAATAGATGAAAACTAGAGTTAATGTGCATAACACAATGTTAAACAAACAATAGTAACAGTTGCACAACACGCATTGGTGCTGACGCTCAGGTAGAATTCACAACCAACCAATGGCCATGCTTCAAACATAGTCCAGAGGTCCGGCGTGATCTCTTGATAAGAGAGAGCATTCTAAGGCCGTTTAGATTTTACTGATCCTAAAGGGTATCATAGATATTGAGGATACAACCAGCTCGTCGACCATGTGGGAATCCATGAACAGAGGAGTCTTACGGAGGCCTTGAACAAGGATTCACTAGTCCGACAGAAGGAATATCCGACGGAGAGTTTGTCTAAGTCAAGAGAAAGTGTATATAGAAACAAGTGTTCGATGTTTCAGAAGAATTCTAGAACAGTGGAGCGTCGGTAACGGTATTCTCAGAACATTGCGAGAAACGAAGACAAGTCCAATAAAAATAGAGTAATGTAATATACATTATTGAAGTAAATTATCAGATATATTATGAGATATTTTCACGTCAAGTCAAGTCATATGGATGGTTACAAGTATGTACATGTGATTAAGGAGATCGTAGATACGAAAAGGTCCTGTGTATGGCTTTTAAATTAATCAATATGTTCATATTATGACCTCTTTATTCACTGCGTGTAAGACTGTTAATATGAGGTATAATCACTGTAGAAAGACGAGCACCAAAATTTCAGGGTTTATGCACAAAAGTTCAGAAGGCAACATACCACTGTAAGGATCACGATAGGGTACATCCAGAATGCGACATATTCCTTCAAAGGTCGCGATGGGTCGGTCAGGACAGACGGCCATAACGCGACGCCAGATCCTGTCGCGTTCAGAACGCGACAGGGTTCTGGTCGCGATTAGCCCCTGAGAATGCGGCCTATCGGGCCGTCGCGTTCTCAGGTCCTGCGCCTGAGCCCGTACAGGAAAAGAATTGCCTTGGATTGTGGTCCAGGCTTTCCATGTTTTGATACAGGGTCATTCAAAAATAAAAATCTCGGTGTACAGATGATGAAAAATCATGAAACCAGATTTAAATGAAACTAGGCTTGTGAAGGTATACACAGTAAATAGGAATTTGAAAATAGCCATGATCTTGACAGGTTTTAAACAAGTTCATGCACAAAGAACACAGAGCAGTATACAGTGAAGGGAAAAGAACAAATTCGAGTAGTATACTGAATGAAAATTGGGGATTTCGGTGGCAAAAGATTCTTGACTACGAGCAGTTTTTTCAGTAAAAATTTCGTGGCATAAGATCAAGTGTACATGGAGATCTAAATTAAATATGAGGGTTTGGAGATACGATGATAACAGAACTTCAAAAATCAAGATCTTAAGATAGAGTCGATGAAAATTAGAGAAACTAGAGGACTTTTGTTCCTGATGTTAGGAACATCCTACAGACGAGATTAATTAGGTTTAGCTTGTGAGAATGCCTACCTTTGGGTCGATTTTCTTCTAGGGCTTAGAACTCGAAGAACAAGGGGTAGTTCTTGAGCAAGCCTTCTCCCCACGAATTCTCCCTTCCTTTGGCCTCTTCTCCACGTCCAGCAAGTCTCAGCAACGCCTTAGGGTTGGCCATGAAGAGGTTGGGGTGTATTTAAGCACCTATTGTTTCCAATTCCTATTACAACTCTAATTTCTATTTAATTCCGAGTTTTCCCTATTTCTTTCAACCTTCCAAGCTTTCAACCTCCTAATTGGGTTAGGTTGGGTTCCAAATTCGTGTCTAGCCGATTTGGGTAGGGTTAGGAGTCCAATTCCAACCCATATTAACTATTTTAATGATTTAATAGCTCTTTTCATTTTAGGAAACATTAGAGATACGAATTTAGGGTATTTTTCTTTTATCCACCTTTTTAAAATCTCTATTTTGACCCAATAACTTTTACATGATCCATTTAGAAAAGCCCATTACTTAATGGATTTTAACTTATAGGAATTTTCTCTTTTAATTAGGGAATAATAGCGTTACGGATTTTATTGTATTTTTTTATTTGAATTTATTCATGGGCTATCAGGGGTCCATTGGTCCAATTTCTTTATGATGGACTATCAATACATATCGTTTGGAGTCTACTCATAATTTTATTTTAATATTAGAATCAGTTAGGTATATGTGTTAGTGGGTTTTGCAACTCGTTTTTTAATTATGATAATAAGTCACAAAATGCCGTAATCTTGACCAATCGGATTTTCCTTTGCACTCATTTCTTCGTGGGTCAATAGGGGATATTATTTAGAGTTGGATCATGATTTTTTTATGAAATTTTCCAATTTGCTTTTTGTACATACAATAATGGTACATATGTTTTACTATTTCAAAAATATTGAATTTATCTTTTCCATTTTATTTAAAAATTTTAATTTACTGTTTTTTTTCCGGGGTGCTATAGTTTGCTTCCATTTTCGAACGTCGAGGCCGTTTCATTCGCCTGGACATGCGTGCATGATGTACGCTCGTTTGGACACACTCCTGGACGTTGACGTTGCCCAACAAAGAGTATATGTCCCGCCCTAACGGACCCTTGAACGTCACATTTAACACGTCATCCGAATTAAATCGGACTAAAATATGAACTCGAACCTATTTATCTCAGGTGTTCGACATGGGGGAGATCGGGGTTTTTCCCCAAAACTCCGTGCTTTTCTGGGCGGATATATTGCCCGGGTTTTATTTAAATCTCGGTATCTTTTCCGGGTTCAACACACAGTCAGTCATTAGATTGTGAACAATCATGTCTTAATGATTGTGACATAGTCCACAGTCCAATAATTGTGAGCAACATTAGAATGTGAAGCCTGAACTCTCCAATGTGTGGGTTCGCACATTTGGATTGATCTGTTGGATCAGGTCGTGCAGATAGGGGCCATGTGACCAATGGTTTTGGGGAACATCTGAAGAGGGAAAGATGGGATCAATACTTGGGATTAGGGTGGGGAGCCTTTTTTAGTTTTTTTTTTCCAATTTGGATCTCATAAGGGGTTGGGTGGGGTTATTGGGTCAAGGCACCCAGGCGCACCAAGATGCCCACCTAGGCTGCCTTGGCACTTGCCTAGGTCACCATTTTGGGTGGCCAGAAGGTGGACTGACACCCAGTCCTTAGCTGATTGCCTTTCTGCTTAGGCTCCTGCCTTGACAACTATAGTAACTACTAGCCAATTGTGTTATATTGTGGCCTTTGTGATGGGCTCTGAGAATGTGTGCATCTCAGCATGCATGCGCATCTATGTCCATGCACATGTGGAATATACTTGTTTGTCTTTTCACTTGTCTTTGTTCTTCTTTCTTCTGTCACCTAATCCTCATTTAACTTTCTGGACTTTTACAGGTGGCCAAGTATTGGCCTGAAAAAGGTGTCTCTGGGTTTACAGTCTTCAAGTATCGGCTTAAGCGGCTGGAAGGACAGCCTGCCTTAACTACCAACCAGGTTTTTTTGGTTCATTTCAATACATTTCACATCTAAAGTAGCTTATTCAACTAAAGCTAATTTATCCTTCTTTTCATGATCAATGATATTTTGATTCCATATTCCTGCCTTTATGTGTTTGTTGCTATTCTTTTTACTTATGTTCAACCTTATAAGGCTTGTTATATTGACAATTGATCACATTGGGTTAAATTAAAGGTGTATTGTGATGATTATAACACATGAAATTGAAGATGTAAGAAGTCAATGCAATTATTTGATGCCAAAATTGAACATGCAATTTGAAAAATACCTTGTAGAGAAGCAATCTATTTACTTATGATTGCTCTGTCAAGATGTTCTCTAGGTGGATAGGCCACCATTGGATAACGGTTTCAATAGGTTTAGACTTTTCATAAAGTTTATAGGTTTATAGGTTATGTCGTCTTCTTGGAAAGTAACCTTCTTTTGCTTTTAATACTTCTAGTTATAAAAGGACCTAACTTTTTGGTTGAGAATTTGTCCAGCATCAAGACTGCTACTCCTCATTTGACGTTGAGACCTGGAATGAGTTTAAGGGAGGAAATTTTAGTTCTTTTAAGACTTATCAAATGTACATATAAAGTGGATTGGTTCAAGGGTTGGCTGGAGCTGTGTTCACACAATTCCTGGGCAGATGGAGTTTAACTTCAAAGTGGATCAGTTGGATAACAAACTGTAACCAGTGCATGGTCTCTTTTATCAGTAATGGCGAACAATGTGGTTACTTGAAGAGTTCTAGGGGCCTGAAGCAAGGTGATCGATTCTCTCCACTTTTATTCTTGCTGGTTGGTCAGGTGCTTAGTTCTTTATGGATGAAAGCAGTGGATAAGGACATTGTTGATGAGTTATTTATCAATAAAAAGGAGATGTGTTTGTTACACCTAAAATTTGCATACAACACTCTCATCTTTAGCTTAGTCAAAGAGAGGAAGCAAAGGAATATCCATCACCTAGTTACACTTGTGAAGTGCATTTTGGTGCTGAGAATAAACTATGAGAAGTCTGAATTTGTGGGAGTCAGAATAGATGATGACACTGAAAACATGGTCACTAATTCGTTAGGGTGTAAGAGGACAGTGCCCCATCAATTGTCTTGGTTTACCTCTTACCGATGGGGACAATGTGTTCAAATGGATGGAACCCACACATCAAAAAATTTGAGAACATGCTTGGAGACTGCAAAACTAATTTCTCTCAGATGGTGGTAGGTGGGTACTTTCCAAGTCACTCCTATCTTCTCTTGCCAACTAGCATTTGCTATCTTGAAAATGCCAAGAAAGTGATTAGAAGCATTGAAAATTTTAGAGGTTCAAGCTTTTGCAGTGGTGATATAAAATGACAGAAGGAAACTTTACTTTCTAAAATGGACGCTCGACAAAAAAAATGAAGGAATTTGGACTAGAATATAAGTATTAAATGTCTTAGAAGGGAAATGGAATGTTAGGTCAAACTCTCTGAACAATGTTTCAGTTGTATGGAGACAGATATTTAAATGTGCAGATGTTTTTAGTGCTTCCCTTGCTCTGCTTGTGGGAGATGGAGGGAATCTTCTTTTTCAGGAAGATGCTTGATGCAGTGCCTTTGACTAAAGTTATTTGAGAACCTCTACAGGCTGTTTAAATTTAAGAAGAAAACTGTCAAGTTTATCTATGATGTTGAGGGGACTTTGGAGATTGGATAATTCAACTTTGGAGGAATCTTACGGATTGATAGATGTCTGAATATATCCAATTAGAGCACCATTGGAGCCCATAAATAAAAATTTTGTTATCTTTCTATGGAGGTAAAAAAAATTTAACATCTCTCCTCTCCCTCTTGGAAAAAGAAGAGAGAGAGAGATGATATTTGTGGGCATGATTTTTATTTGGTTGCGGACATGCCAATCTGTTTAACAGACAAATTTGAAATTTGCTTGGTAGGGAAATTTGCATGTCTGTTTATCAGATGATTGCTCCTCTGTTTTGGTGTATTTGTTCCGCGCGTTCATTCTATCAGACGAATTGGGCTTCATATACTAGACCTTTCCTTACTGACCGAAGTCGATGTTAATTTATATCGAGATGAACTTTTCGTCTCTATTTGTTGTAAGTCTTGTGACACGATGATCTTGATGGTCGCCTTTTATGGGTACACACTCTTGCAAAGAAAATTAAAGACTTTATTGCTTGTACACATGTAATTTGAATTATAATTGGTCTTTCAAGACTTGTACAAGTGGTCCCTATTATATAATCTGGTCCTCAGAATCACATTCGGTCACAATCGGACCCTTTTGAATTTGCTTCTATCGCGATCAGACCATTGACTTGAATCTTCATCATGATCGGACCGTTGAATTTGAATTGGATTTCAATCAAACCGTTGGATTTGAACGAGATCACGATCAGACCATTGGATCTCCAAGATCGTTACTATCAGTCTGTTATATTTGCTTCGTGAACACCATTACACTTTTGACTGTGATAGGATTTTTAAGTGGTTTTACTGGGTATACTTGTAGCTCTTGACCCACTCTTGGGTGTTTTTGTCATTTTTCGGTATCTCCGAGGTCTTTCTAGTCATTTATTGACTTCTCTGGGTACACTTGTCATTTATTGACTCCCTGGGGCTTTCGTTATTTCTTGACCTCCCAAGGCTTTTCATCCATTTTTGGCATTGTCGAGGATTTTGCCATTCTTTGACAATCCTAAGATTTGTAGTGCCCAGCCGTAAGCCAGACTCAAGAGAGCACATACTGCTTCAGGGAAGTGACGTGGGTCCCGCTCCATCGAATTGTGCAAACGGCAAGTGCCAAGCTTCTCAGTCATTGTTGACTTTCCTGGGTATTTCTATCATTTCTTGACCTTTGTAGGGGCTTCTGCCATTTCTTGGTCTTTTTGGACTTCTTCGCCATTTGTTGGCATTTCTTAGAATTCTTAGTACGCTCAGTCTTAAGCCGCACTCAAGAGAGCGCACATTGTTTCAGAGAAGTGGCGTGAGCCTTGCTCCATCGAGTTGGGTCAAAAGCATGAGCCTTATGTGGTTTCCTCCCTTTGAGGGGACTTTTTTTGGAATTTTTGTCCCTCGAGGATATTTTTGCAATTTTCTTGATCTTTAGCGATGTTTTTTTTGCAACTTTTGTCCTTTTGAGGACACTCTAATTTTCCTTGATATCAAGGTATTTCTGCAATTTTTCCTGACGTAGAGGTGTTTCTATAATTTTTCCAATAACGGGGGTGTTCTTGTAATTTTCCCTTAAACTGAGGCTTTTGGCAAATTTTCTTTGAATGGGGTCTGTTTGCAATTTTCTCTTAAAAAGGGACTTCGTGGCAATTTTTTCTTGAATGGGATATATGTGTAATTTAACACACAAATTTCATGTCTTCAAGGGTTTTTGTGTAATTTTGTATACACAAACTCCATGCTCTCAAAGGCTTCTATGTAATTTAACATACACCTAAAAACCCTCTTAGGCCTTCTTGCCTTAGAAGGAACAAAACCAACAATCCCCCAAAGGGGGTCTTCCGTAGAGCCAACCTCTAAATATTCAAGCTGTAAAGCCCCACCTATTTGGGTGATTTTGCAACAAACTTTCAAGGGCCTTTTTATAAAAAGTCTACGAACAAACAAGAGGCTTCTGCTCTCTTTTGCTTTTAACAAACAACAAGGGGAGCATGCTCTAAGTTCCTAGCCAAAGTCTTCAGAAGTCCGAAAGATCCCTTTCCAGAAGTCCCTTGCCCTCCTTTAGAAGGGGGGGAGAAGACGACCATCTGCCCATTGCCACAGGCGGCTAACCATTGGTGGCTTTTAGCCACCCAAGAACCATCGGCCAAGTTTGGATAAGGCCCATCAGTGGGTTTTGGTATATTTTTCTAGAGGGGAAAATGTGGCTGAGGGCCTCTCCATGGGTGTACTTGCCTAAAGGGGGAAACCCCACCGAGGTCCCCTTTGGGGAAAACTACACTGATGGAGGATCCCCTCAGTGGGGTTTACCTGCCTAAGTGGGAACCCCACCGAGGGCCCCTACCATGGAAAAACCCTATCAAGGGTGTGGTACCCTTAGTGGGTTTTGCCCATCCAAGTGGGAAATCTCACACCCTCAGTGGGTTTTGCCCACCTAAGTGGGAAATCTCACCTCTGGTTTGTTTTTGAGGCAAGTTTTAGGGGATTTTTTGTGTTATTTTTGTGTGTCAATAGATGCTCCCCATAGAATGTGTGTTGGAGCGGAAGGCGAAAGCAGATGGGATGCTTCCCAAATTTTGGTCCCCTGATCTTAGTGACCTGGCGGGGACTTGGGTTGGAGACCATGACAATAATTCATGCACTTCAACATTTATGTAGTGTCGTCAATAGTTTTGGATAATGTTTGTCGTAGTTTAGGCCGACGACCAACTCTATTGTGCATCTTGCGCTGAGCCATTGGCCTCCACTTCTGAATATTTTTTCAACTCGGTAGTTTCTATGAGAGGACTTAGGAGAGCGCACATCACTTCAGAGAAGCAGTATGGACCCACTCCACCAAGTTAACCCTGCGACTGAGTTTCATTGAAGAATCGCTCCTTGGCTTTGCTTGGAGTTGACTTCGGCCTTCTTCACCCGAGTCTTGTCTTTTCGACTTAGGATTTGACTTTGATGTCCTTCTATGACTTGCCTTCCTAATTTTGCTCGAGATTTGATTCAACATCTTTCTTTTGAATCCTACCTTTCTGGCCTTACACAGAGATTTGACTTTGATAACCTTCTTTGGAGACTTGTCTTCGTGGCTTTACTCGGGATTTGATTGGAGATTTGGCCGATAAGACTTGCCTTTCTGAGTCATGATTTGCCGAAGCAGGGTGAATCGACCCTATTTGGCCGAATCGGTGCGAATCACGGATCGACATCACGGAAATGCCGATCAGTGATTCGCTTGATTCGGTCGGTTCACATGCAATCCGGCCGAATCGAACAACATCGGGCGAATTGGGCCCGATTCGCCAGATGCGGACCCGATGCGTGTCTGATTCGGTCTACACGTTTAAGTGTCGGCAGAAACCTTATGAAACTTATACCTTATTTAAATTTTATGATATAACATTTACTTAAATGATATCAAATGTAAATAAGGAAGATATAACATTTACTTAAATGATATGAAATGTAAATAAGGAAATACCCCCCACGTGAATCCAATAAAAATATCAAAAAATTATATTTTTATAAATAAAAAGGTCAACTCTCCCATCAAAGAAGAAAATGATTCCATCAAAATATTGTTTTTCTAATCCTTCATAATTGGCCCATCTAAAAATTTTATAATTCAAATAAACCCAATAGAACACTAAAAATCTAAAGTTCAGTGAAAAAAATTAAACATGCGTATGACATCTTCAAGAGAGTCACTCTCCTACTGACTGGGACCATGGTTTGGCAGAACGAATCGAATCGGTCCGATTCGAGCGAATCAGAGCGTATCATGAGATTCCCGATTCGCTCGATTTTCATGCGAATCAGATCGATTCCCATCTATTCCCATACGAATCGTCCCGATTCTCCTGAATCGGAGCGAATCAGAAAAAAATCAATTTGGGGCGAATCGATGATGAGGCAAACCTTGACTAGGACTTAGTTGCGGTCAGTAGGAGAGTCAGTCCCTTAGAGAAGTCATATGCATGTTTGACTTTTTTTCACCGACTTTAGATTTTTAGTGTTTTATTAGGTTGTTCGTCGCGGAAATTTTATTTGGGGAGAAATATGGATTTTGACCATGGAGGTGTTTTTATATGTGCGTGGGCGTGTCAATCTGTTATACAGATAAAAGATTTGAAATCCGTTTGATGCGGAGGATTCACATATCCATTTATTGGACGATTGCGCTAATATTTGGGATATTCTTTCGCGCTTTTATTTGATCAGGCGATCAGGGTTTCGTGTACTGGACGCTTCCACACCGGCCGAAGTTCGTGTTAATTTACATCAGATTGAATCCGAACACCTTTGATAATAATGCCGAATTCATCTTTTTGGCACAAAGTCCAAAAGAGGTTTGAAAAGATGTAATTTAGATTGCAATTTGGTCTTTCAAGACCCTTACAATTGGTCTCGATTATATAATCGGATCTTCAAGATTATATTTCATTGCAGTCGGATTTTTTTGAATTTGCTTCCATCTGCATTTGATTTGCTTCACGGTCATGATCACTCTTTTGCTTGTGATCAGACTTTTGGAGTTTACTTGATGTTCGCAAAGGGCATTTCCGTACAGGGCAGGGTATTTGTATATCTTTTAACCCTTCTTGGGTTTTACTGCAACTTTTACCCTTTCTAAGTATTTCTGCAATTTCTTCCCCTTTATGGGTATTCCTTTAATTTGACATCATTTCTGGGCATCTTCGCCATTTATTGACATTCCCAAATATTTCCGCCATTTCTGGCTTTTCGTGTTTCAACCATTTCTTGGCTTTCTCTAGCTCCTCTGCCATTTCATAACCTTTCTGGCTTTTCTTGCCATTCCTTAGCTTTCAGGAGTTTCTGCCATTTCTTGACAATCCTAAGATTTGAAGTCGCCAGCTATAGATCGCGTTCAGGAGAGAACACGCCGCTTCATAGAAGGATATAGGTCCCGCTCCACCAAGCCGCACAAATAGCCTGTATTGGGCTTTAGTCTTTTCTTTGACTTTGTCAGATACTTCTGCAATTTCTTGGCTTTCTTGGATTTCTTTGCCATTTGTAGGCATTTCTGGGCTTTCCTGCCGCTTCTTGATGATCTTGGGCTTTTATGCCATTCCTCGACTTTTAGTCATAAGCCGAACTCAGGAGAGCGCACATTGCTTCAGGGAAGTGACGTGAGTCCTACTCCACCGAGTCATACAAACGACATAAAATCGAGTGGCATGGTGACTGGAGACTTGGCCAATGTTGTCTTTTGAATAAGATTCAGACAACATTATATTTGAGCCTGTTCTAGGACTTCTTCATAATTTCTGTCCTTTTGGAGGACTTTTCTATACTTTCTGCCCTTTTGAAGGGACGTTTTGTAACATATATCAGATGAAGAGCCCTTGCAAGTTGCAACCCTTTGAAGAGCCTTCAACTTTTCTAGAGCTTTCGAAGAACCCACCAATGTCTTCTTCTTCCTTGTTTGAAGAGATCTTTGGCTGATGGAGAACTTGTAGCACTTGATAAATGTGGATTTTCATTTAATACCCCTTATAATTGCTTGATGACTACAAGATGGATCTCCATAACATATGTAGTAAAGTCCACATGATTTTCACATGGAGAGATATACACATGAACGTGCCTCAGGTAGAATCTCCGCTTGGGCAGAGTCTCCCCATGGAGGTACACACATATGATCATATAAACATTTCATTCCATAGAGTTCAATTCGACATGGAGGTTTGCCCATGAACATATGATCATACCTCGGGCAGAATCTTCGCTTGGGCAGAGTCTCCCTATGGAGGTACGTATATATGAACATATAAACATCCCCATGGAGTTCAACTCGACATGGAGGTTTGCCCATGAACATTATATGAACTTATGATCGCACCTCGGGCAGAATCCCTGCTTGGGTAGAGTCTCTCTATGGAGGTACGCTCATATGAACATATAAACATTTCATCTCCATGGAGTTTAGCTCGACATGGAGGTTTGCACATGGGCATTGACATTTTTATCTCTATCGAGTCCAACTCGACATGGAGATTTTATAAACATTTATATTTCATCCCCTATGGAGTCCAGCTCGACATGGGAGGAGATATACACAGGACACGAGCACTTTATGTGTGTGTAAAGAGTATTAAGCATTTTGTGATCGTCACACAGTTTTAGCGCTTTTCTTGTTAACCTCATGATTTACGCATCCCTAGGTCAAATTGGATGAAACCAAAGCTATATGGTTCTTCTTCTCCAAGTTTCCAACAAGTTTCATGTTGAGAATTTTGTTTAAAAACCCATAGAACCTTGAGTTTCGATCCAAAACACGAGATCGCACAACCCAGTCCGCGATTTGTCTGCATGTTTGAATCGCGACCAATCCAGAGGTCACGATTCAGTGCCTTAAATTGTGACGACTGAACCTGTCGCGATTTTGACATGTTTTTGATGATGTCCAACTGACCCAACGTGACTTATAGGTTGACCCTAACCCCCATATGTTTCGTTTTACGTGCTATTTCGATTTTCGGTCATTTGTAAACCGCGACGACTCAACCTGTCGCGATTTTTAGTCGGAACCACTTTACGTCCTAGAAAACCATATTTTTTTGTATAAACATGGAGATCCGCGACGATTGAACCTGTCGCGATTTCTAAAGCCTACCCGAGATTTTTTTAGTCAGTTTAGATTGTATGTCCTGTATGTTATGATTGTTAGGAAGTAATATTCAGTTTGTCAAGTGGCTTAAAAGTTATCAATCCATGTAAAAGCTATAATAACATGAAATTCTATTCTAATTGTTCCTAATGAATTGCTTGATTCCACTATTATGTGATTGCTACAGTCTATCTTCACGATCTAGCTTGATATTAAATTGGAAGTATATCATGTTAAAAGTGCAGAAATCATGTTATTGAAATCTGAATTGTTCCATGTCATGCATTCATGTTAGTTGCTTTCCGCTATGTTTTAAGCCAGTGGATAATGGATCTCGAGACACGTTCTACACGACACGTTGGACACATAGGCAGCCCTTTCTTGGAGGATTAGAAACTCTCTACTGGACATTCCGTTCTGATAAACTAGTGACCTTTTCAATTAGACCTCCGTAAATCTCCTTACTCTGTGGATTCTCTCATGGAGACGAGTTAGTTGTACCATTGAAGTTCCCCGAAGATAGAGGCACTTCCTTTCTCGTCTACTTTTCGTGAGTGTGTGTAACATGGAAACTAAGTCACTAAATGTAAAGATTGAACTATTGAAATTAAGCTGTTATGTTGAGATTTACTCCGGATCATGTTCACTTGCCTTGTTACTCTTAAAATCATTGACATGATCTTTAGTACATGACTATCTATTTCTGGGAAATCATATTGGCCATAAATGAAATGGAATTACCAAAAATTACTTGTGCATATAAGGGCCTAGTCTGGTCCTAGGAGGAGCACCTAAAATATTTATAATCGCGAAAGTATATGATTCATTGAGGTGTCTGACAATCACCTAATTGACTTCAAGATCTGGGTAGTTTTCACATTGTTATTGAATGATTGATTGAATGGTTATATGCGAAATGGCCAAATTCTATTATATATGTCACAACTATCGAATCTCATATTCGTAATGTTTACTGTACATGAATTTTCCTGACTCACTCCCTAAAAGAGTAATTGATCATATCTTCTCTTACGACTTGAGGAGTATACCTGAATGTCGTACGTCTTTCCTTACTCCTGATTATTGTGTATTGACTTGGAATAGTCGTTACTGTCAATGTTTACATGAGCACCTGCATGTTAGTTTCTGCCTATGAATATGATAATTACTTAAAGCATTGCTCGCACCTTGAGATGTAAATCTTACTGGGCGTTAGCGTGCTCACACATGCTTCTTGAACATTTTCAGGTGATGACTATGAAGAATTTAAGAATGATGGGGCTGGGGAAGTGTGAAGACTATCTTAGAGCGTACCTAATTGCGTAGTTTGTTAGCCAACATTGTCTTAGAGTCATTAGAGTCAGTATCAATTAGTTACCTTTATCTGAGTCGAATGTACTTTTGATTTCAATAAAGGGCCTTAGGTTTGGCTCCGATTATTAAGGTTGTAAGTTAGTATTGAAGGAAATGAGATAAAGAGTTATTTTGGCTGGCACTATCATTGTCTCAAATCTTTTGTTAAATTTCGTTGTCGCTCTGAATTACTTGATTGTTTGATACTCAAAACTTCATGCTCTCGATTTATTTCCGCTGCTGAATCAGGGCGTGACATATCCCCCATTTGAATTTAATAAAAATATCAAAAAAATCATATCTCTTAGCAATAAAAAGTCAACTCTCCCATCTAAGAAGAAAATCGCGATTTTGGTGATTCCATGAAAATATTGTCTTTCTAATCCCTCATAATTTGTTCTATATAAAAATTTCATAATTCAAATAAATCTCGTGGAACACTGAAATTCTAAAGTCCGGTAAAAAAGTCAAATGTACGTATCATATTCATAGTCAGTAGAAGAGTGGCTCTCTTGGAGAAGTCATATGTATGTTTGACTTTTTTCATCGAATTTTAGTTTTTTGGTGTTTCATGGGGTTTATTTGAATTATGAAATTTTTATATAAACCAAATATAAGGGATTAGAAAGATGTTATTTTGATGGAATCAAGGTTCGCCACATCGTCGATTCGCCCTGAATCGGTTTTTTTTTTTTTTTTTCTGATTTACTCCGATTTGCATGTGAATCGATGGGAATCGGTTCGATTCGCATGAGAATCGTGCGAATCGGGAATGCCGTTGTTGACGACGTGGAAAGAAATAAATAAAAATAAATAGGCTTATATTGAAAGGTTTCACAAGTTTCTTTCTCTTCTTCTTCAGTATTTGGGAAGAAGAAAGGGTGAACAACACATCGACGAAATACATCATGGCCGGTATCTTCCCTCTCGGGATAGATACGCGGCGTGCAGTTGCTACATGTATAAACACGTACGTTTATGTGCGGGCGTGCCAGTCTATAAAAATAGACAATTTGAAATTCGCTTAATGTGGGTATTTACTCGCCCATTTATTGGACAGTATTCATTTTGCACGATTTCATCAGACGATTGGGGTATCGTGTGCTGGACCACTCCCTGTTGACCATAGTCAACGTTATTTACATCGAGCATAACTCAAACACTTTTGATACCGTGCAATTGCAACCTCTCTTTCTTCGCACATAACATGACAGTACATTGCTCCAGGAACATGATATACTTCCTTTTCTTCACAATTCACACCCCATATGGGGATTTGTTTTTAATATTCCCCTTTAATCCAAATTTGGTTTGGAAAAGGGGAAGACAAACTTGACATTTATGCCTTGGACTCTTTTTCTAGACACAAAGGCAATTTCCCAACACTTTTGGGTATAATTGCAATTTACAAGGGTAAATGACAAAAATATTTCATGAGAGTATTTTTCTTTCTCATGATACATGATATTTCTAAAAAAATGAAATCAATGACATTTACACCTTGGACCTTTTTTCGACACAATGGCATTTCCCCAACATTTCTATGTATAATTGCAATAAAAAAAGATACATGGCAGAAATATCCCATGGGAGTATTTTCCTTCTCATGGTACATGATTTTTTTCTAAAACATGAGAGACATGACACCTTGGGGTTTTAATAACACTTTTCTACCCCAAGTTTACAATTTACAATTTATAAAAGAAGGGAGGACTTTCTTAAAAATATTCCAAGGATTGAGGCCCTTTCATGGCACTGTCTTCTTCACCTGGAGCAATGTAGGGGCAGCATGTCTTCACAACTTTGGTGGCTTGGAGAAGTCTTCTTTTACTTGGGTGGGCCCAACAATGGCCAATAATGCCCATACTTAGCTATTTCTGCAAATGGGTCAATGGGCCTTAGCCAAAACCACCAAGTGCACCAATGGGAAGTGTTACACTTGCAACCTCTTCAAGGGACGACGACTTGTGAGTACGACGACTCACAAGCACATGAGCACTACGGCTCAAGTACTAGAGCACAACGGCTCCAACTCAGAGCACTACGGCTCCAAACCAGAGTACAAAGTACTCAAACCTCTGGATCACAACAGATTCAAGTTCTGCTAGAACAAGTACACTTAGAGAATAGATCCTCTAGCATGATCTATCTCACTATAGGATAAAATGGTAAAGACAAATAGAATTGGGCGATCTATGTAGAACACATACACAGATCCCCTAGGGAATTTGACACTCAATACAAACACAGACTCGGCTGGATCTCCTTTTGGATCAGCACTGCTGCAACCACGAGCTCCTCCCCTTCTTCTCCTTCTTCTTCTCCTCCTCCCTCCCCTTGGCGGCGCTCTGCTGCTCTCCTTCTGGACGCAGGAGCATTTCCCGCTCAAATGCTCTTCTTCCGGAATGCTCTAAGCTTTCTTGCGTGGGATGCCTTTGGAGTACAAGGATCATGGGTATATATAGTCCCATGTGTGCATGAGGACCCTTGGAGTGCGTGGGCACAAATATCTAGGTCAATTCCCTTGATCCCTAAACAGTCACGTGTCTAGAAAAATCCACGTTTTTAAACTTCAGACGAAGTGTGTCGACACACAGCCAGACTGTGTCGACACCACTGGCTTCAACTGTTCTGACTGCTTCCTGGGACAACATCTAGTGTCGACACACAGGTGGACTGTGTCGACACCACTGGTTGCTTCTTTTAGAACATGCTCCTGGGACAGTCAGCTAGTGTCGACACAGGTGGACTGTGTCAACACCACTGAGACAAATTAGTGTAAATCTGAAAATATAAAGTGTAAACCATTAATACAAGATATTATCATTAAAATGTGAGATATTAAACATCAAAAATATGTTGTTTAAGCATTGTTGTGATATGTATAAAATGTATAACATGTTCAATATGTCATCATCAAAATCAAGGTACGTGTGATGTTCATTGGTCATCATTAAATACAACTTTAGGAAATTCCAAAACACACTCAACCCAACAAACCGGAGGTACCCCCCTCTGGTTGGACAGTGGGGGGGACCGGAGGTACCCCCCCCTCCGTCTGTGTGTGTGTGTGTGTGTGGGGGGGGGGGAACCAGAGCACCCCCACCTCCGGTTGGGGGTGGGGGGGGGGGTTACCAGAGGTACCCCCCCTTAGGTCTGTGTGTATGTGGGGGGGGGGGGGACCGGGTTAGAGGTGGGGGGATACCGGAGGTATCCCTTCTTCCAATGACGGGGGGGGGGGGGGGGGGGAGCGGAGCCAACCCACCTCCGATTGGGACAGACCGGAGGGGAGGAGGCTAGGGGTGCCTTCGGTTGGTCTGGACTGAAGGTACCCTACCTTCGGTTGCACAGAGCAACCAGAGGTACCCCCACCTCCGTTTGGGGTCCACCGGAGGTGGGGGGAGGGCGGTGTGGGCCCCTTCCTCCTCTATAAAAGGAGGGGGGTCTCTCATGCCCCACCTCATCTCATGCACAAGAAGGGGTAGTTTTGCCATTTTTCTGTTTCTTTCAGGGGTACTTTTACAAAGGGAAATTTATGGGGTATTTTTGCAAAAGGTGAGTTTTTAAGGGTTTTTAATGTAATTTGGTGGATTTGGGATTTGATGGATTTTGGGGAATTGTTTGGTTGAGACTTGAAGATTTGGGTGGATTTTGGACTTTGGGGTTTATTGGGATTTTTAAATTTTTTCTAGGGTATTTTTGGATTTGGCCTTTGTGGAACTTTGGGATTTTGGGTATTTTTTTTGGGATAACTTCTGGATTTGTTCCAAGGATTTTTTTGTGGGTATTTTTGAGTTTTAAATGGTTTGAAATTTCTGGAGTTTTGGTTTTGTTTGGGCCATTTATGGGGGCTTTTTGAGCCTTTGACTTTTGGGCCATTTGTAGGGTTTACGGGTTTGTGGGTTTTGGGCTATTTGTGGGGTTTTAAGGGTTTTGTGGGTTTGAGGTTTTGGGGTTTTGGGCTAAGTTTGGGCGATTTCTGTTTGCCTTACATGACACGTTTATACCGTTTGGTAGTTCATGGAGAGTTGACTTTCATGGTAAAAAATAAACGTCCGTTTTATATTTCTATGAACATATAATTTTTACAGCTAACAAATGCCCCCCACGATACGTGTGCTGGAGCCGACGGCGAAGGCAGGCGTCCCGTGCAAATTTGCTTAGTGCATTTTTCTTCATTCGAGCTTTCTTTGTGTAGTATGGACTGCTTTCCTTTCTTTTCTGACGTGTGCTTCTTTTCCTCACTTCTTCCATCAGGTGACAATGTCTTCTGGTGATAAGAGCATGACTCGTAAGTCCCCCGGTGACGACAAGGGCAGTAGTTCTATAGTTTCTGACTTGTGGATGCCTCTTCTGGGTCCGCCTCGGTTGACGCTACAAAACCCCCTTTCCTTGGATCGGGGGTTGAGTGTGGTGGCTTCTGTGCCCCTTCTAGATGACAACTCCAGCATCGGTCACGTGGACCGCGATCTGATTTTAAAGGAGAACAACCTCTACCGCCATTCATCCAGAGCTTTGTGCTCGAAGACCATGACGACCGGATCCTCTTGCAACAACTGAGAGATGTCGGCTGAGAGAGGCATCTTGGAGGGAGAGAGTCTGTTGGGAGCTGTCATCTGTCTTTCTCTAGCTTTCCGCTGAGATATACTCAATAGACACAGTTTCCAACAGTCTCGCAACTAGATTTCTTTGGGACCGACCCAGATTGCTATGTGAAAGGGCGGAGTTTCATTTCTGCTTCATGGGAGGTATCTGGACGACATAGTGTGATTTCATCAGCTGCCCCTGGCTTATTTTTGTCCCCATCTGGGACTGACTTTGCCACCGAAGGTTACAACAAACTTTGTATGCTTGACCGTCCTGTGGATGGCTCCACTCCTAGTTGGTATAGTCGGTGGTCGGTGATTCCCTCACATAGATTTTATCTGGGAGCTACAGAGTGGTTAATGGGAGTTCTGCACCACTATGGGGAATTGCTTGGGCATGTCGGCATCTAGCATGCTGTTACTGTTGCATTATTTAAATACCCTTGTCACAGTGGGCTGCTTTAGGCCTTAGCCGAACAGTTCAACCGGCGGTTTAACACATTTGCGACCGCTGAGGGGGAGACCAGTTTTGATTTGTGGAGCTTTCATCGCATATCTGGCCTTCCAATCCATGGACGACTATATGAAGAAGTGGTGCTCATTGACTTGTAACGCAATACCAGCATCGGGACCAATCAGTACACATTCCCCTTGTGTTTCCGGCAACTGATGAAGATTTGGTGGGACTTGGCCAGTCATGGTAAGAAGAAATGCCCTCTGTCGCTGACGGTGCTGTGAGGGTTAGCTTGAATGCCTGGGTCCGTCATTTCTATAATAGTCCCTTCTGTTTTCACGAGAGGTTCGTTGAGGATCACCACCCCCTGGGTGAATATCCTCAGTTGAAGGTAGATTTGCAAGACAACAAGCGTTATTTGCCGGCTCTCGAGAACCGGGGATGGAATCCCCAGAAATTTCTCGACCAGACCTATCTAGCTGCATATTTGGTGTATTGGCTTGCAACCTTTGTGGTGCCGTATGGAGAAGAAGGCTTGGTGCGTCCGGAATTGATATATTCAGCCTACCTGTTTGCAGACGGACAACAGTTGGCACTTGCTCCGGCAGCCTTGGGGAACATTTATCACGACCTGGGCAGCTTGACAGCAGATAGCTCACCGCGCGAGAAAGGCCTTCTTCTGTCCACTCATTATCTGAGTGCTTAGGCAGGCTTGTTGTTGCCCACCCTATGTCAAACCCTCAATTTTGATAACCCGGCGGCTCCTTTGATTTTTTTATTTAGGAATCGTCTGGACCAGGAGGCTGTCACAGACCTTGCCAACGCCAGGCGGTTACTTTCTTAGGTGTCGACCCAAGGGGAGGAAGGGCTGAATTTTGCATGTTGCCCTTTTGTCATTAAGGGCGGATCGACCTTCGGTCTTCCTGGCCACCGGGAGCAAACTGCCACCTTCTACAAGGATGGGGTCTGTTGCATTCGACCTAGTGTCCTTGTCTTTTGGAAAGGCAGGTCCACCTTCTTGGAGCCTTATTACCCTCACCGTTTTTCACGGAATTTTAGGTATGACCAGGGGGTTCCTCCCAATGCCGATTTTGGTATTAACAGGCGATTGTATCGGAACCATGATGTTCACCTGGTCGCTGGCAGCTGGTGGGATTTCTTCTTTTGCAGCCCTTCTCATTATACATGTGTTTTACCCGAAGGAAGAAAGGCTGGCCAGTTGGATATGTTTTATGTCCGCTGGTGGTTCAAGCACAACGAGGTCTTTAGGGAACCGTCCCAGGTGTTATATGAAGCTGAGAAGAACCGCCTGGAGAGGAGGGACCTGGCCCCATTCATTGTTGAGGAGTCCGTCCTTCGTGCACAATTTTCTGAGATCGCCGAAGAGTCGATAGATTTTCGGGCGTCGTGGGAATCTCAACATGGTGGTGTACCGCTCGACCCCTGCCCTTACGCAGGAATGAATGCTCCTTTGAAGCGCCCTTCTGGAGCATCTTTACAGACCGGGAAGTCCTCCGTTGTCGAGCGAAGATACTCATGGTGGGTGCACTTCTTATCAGATTGCCAGTTTCCGCCAGATGCTCCCATGGGTCATGGGCTTCCTCCTGAAGGCTGTAACAACTTGTGGTCGTCATGGAAGGTGCATTTGATGGATTCCATCGTGAGGGTTGGCCCACAGGCTTCGCTTTCTTTTATTGAGAACGCTATAACCCTGGGTGACCTTTGGAGGCCATCTCAAGGGCGGGGCGAGTCATAAGCCTCGCTTTGGAGTAGGTGGTTTTGCCACCCTCTTTCTCTGTTGCTCCGGAAGGTACATGATCATTTCTTTCATTCCCTCTTTGCCTATATTTATACGCCTCGCATTTTCTGCATTGGCTGAGCGTTTCGTTGCATCTTGCCGGTTCTTTGGTTGTAGCGAGTTTCTCGCTCATGGAGCTTGTCAAGAAAAAATCGGGTGCCGCGACTTCTAAGAAGAGAAAGCCATTTGATGAAGGCCATAAGCTGCGGAAACCATCTCGGCGAGAAGTCCAAGAGGCCACCCCTCCAGAGTTGGAGCCAGGTGGATTTATGCTCCCAGCTCTCCACATTTTCCTTTCTTTCTCTTCCTCGGTCAAAGCGCAACCCATTCACAATCATCATCCTTACTCTTTTTTTTTTAATCATTTTTCTCTCATAATTTTTTTTCATTATTCGTCATTTTTCATCCTCATTTATTTTTTCTCTTATCATCATCATGTTCTCTCTCTCTCTCTCTCTCTCTCTTCTTTTTAGGCAAAACTGTCGCTGGGACTTCCACTTACGACGCAGATGGCGACAAGGAGGTTGATATAGAGGGATTAGATGATGATCATTTCCCAATATTGGAAGTTTCATCGTCTAGTCGCCTTCTCATGCCAATAGACACTGGTGTAGCTCCTGTAGGGAGCATCTTAGAGGACCTCCCTCATAGCAACGTACCGGGTCCATCACACGGGGCGTAGTTGACCTATTTGAATCTTCAGAGGGTGGTGAAGACATGGAGACCACCCTGGAGGTGATTTATAGGTTGCTGGACACTGAACTCGCAACGAAGCTCCCATTGTTGATGCTGTCGAGATTCGTGGGGAGGTTGCTCTCACCTTTGGAGGGAAGCTTCACAGTGCCAGTAACGGTTATCACTGTGATTGCGACATGCTTGATGCCTCATTGTCAAATTTCCATGTTCTTCCTGTCCTTTTCAGTGATGATCTCCACCACCACAGGCCTTTAATTGTTCTGTCCCCCGAGGCAGGGCAATCCCCGGGGTGTAGAGCTCAAAGAGGAAGGTGAGCGAATCCTTCTTTCTCTTCCCCCTTTTTGTATATCACCTTTCCATATCTAATATTTGTGGGTTGGATATGCATGTGTTGCTTTCCTTCTTGTTCCCCTCTTTGACCTTAGCTCTTTCAGGGCATCTAGAGGAGATGATAACACAGATGCAATGGGAGGGTCAGCTGCGGGCCACCCCCTATAGCCAACCGTGACTGTCTTGGAAGAGAGGGTCGCCGAGGAGGGCGTTGACGTTAACTGACGCGAGACTGGCGCTCCTGTTGTGAGACCGGAGGCACCTTATGATTTCCCTCCTCATGGTATTTCTTGGTCGGAGGCTCCTCAGACCACAGCTGTGCCTGGTGCCGAAGGTTTGCCGGAGACATTTGTGAAGATGATTCGCAACACTTTTCAACATGAAGGGCCCCCTCGTATTTAGATGGTGCGGTCGCACATGCGGCAGCATACCATAGCTTCTCATTTGCTGGGGCTCCCTCGGGCTCGCTAGATGGCCATGTTGGATTCCCTCTGGGCAGCTACCCCGGCAAAGATCCGACAGCTCGAGGAAGAGATCTCCTCCTTGAGACAGGTAGCCTCCGATTTTGATGCACAGTTGGAAACTGCTCAGGCCCAAGGGAACGTCTTGATCGCCAGCGAGGCCATTAGTCGGCACAGGGTAGCTGAATGGAGACGACCCTCCTTTCCTTTTGCGCTTGCCGGGGACGGATACCTTCACACCGCGGAGGGAGGGGCGGATACTTTCACACCGAGGGAGGAACCTTTGAGAGCAAGCTAGAATTTTTTTGGAAGAGTCTTCCCTTCTTTCTTTTTCAACTTTTTTTTTTTGGAATTTCCACCAAAAGGTCAGGATCCCCCCTTTGCCCTTTGGGGCTACATGAGCATTTATAGGGTTTTAGCCCCTTTACATGAGAGAGATGAGGGGGACAACCGATGGAGGGTACCATCGGTTAGGGCTTAATTGATGGAACCCTCCATCGGTTAAGGGGACTCCTCCCCTAACTGATGGAAGGCTCCATCGGTTGGGGAGGAATCCCCCAACTAATCGAAATGTTCCATCGGTTGGGGGGGTCTCCCATCGGTTTGGGGGAGTCTTCCCCAGTCGATGGAAGGTACCATCAGTTGGGAGGGGGGGATTCCCCTAATCGATTGAAGTCCCCATTGGTTAAGGGGAGGTACCATCGTTTGGGTGTTTAAACCCCTTAACCTATGTAAGCCCCATCGGTTTTACATGGGTATTTTTGCCTATAAATAGACCCTTCATGTCTTCTTTAGGAGATGTTGGTGCTATTGAAGCTTGCCTCTTTTCCTTGGAGATTTCTCGACGGAGGGTTGAATTTGCAAGTGCTTGGAGCTTCTGCTGCACGTGTTCTTTGTACTTGTTCTTCACATTTGGTCTTATTGACCGTGTGCTACCGGATTTCTTCCGCAACGTATCTCCCTCGAAGTGTTGTTTTTCTGAATTTTTGCTGGAAGCTTGCTGCCAATAGCTTTAGGAATAGCTA